>JAWRVF010000776.1:0-171958 GCA_036785485.1 Physcomitrellopsis africana
GAAGTTGCTTGAGAAGCTTCCTAGTTGGAGGAAGCTGCTTGAGAAGCTTCTTAGATAGGAGTATATATTGGAGTCGAGGCTGAAGAGTTCTTCAGTCTCGACAACACATCTCTTGGAGCTCTAGCTCACCTCTCTGGTGTTGTTTTTGTACTCATCTGATTAATCTAGTTCCTGCCAGTTCTTCTTGGATTTCTTGTTTAGACTGCAAGTCTATATTCTGTGTCTGTGACACCGGTTTGAAGTCACTTGACACTTCGACTCCTACCGCTAATTCACCTATTGGTAAATATAATACCTTCTGTAAGATACTCTCATCGATCCCAATTATTCTTCCTTTTACTACACTAGAACCATCCACTGGGTTGTAATTTTTTATATACTCTGCCACTAGTTCTACATCAATTAAAGGCAAATTATCCGATCTTCACAAAAACACGTACATCTGTGTATTTTTAAAATCTCTCTATCTTTGTGGAGACCAACAAATTTCCAACTTTATTGGCTCCATGTTGGTGACCACCACGAGGGACGACAATTACAAATTATTCTTACTTCGCACGTTTCGGACATTCTCCTCTCTGTCCGCAACTCTCTTCGACCTTTCCATCGACATTGTATAGTGCTGACTACGTACTCCTTACTCGGACTAATCGTTACTTTCTGACAGCAGAACACTCTATATTTCAATAAACATACACTCGGACAACCAAGCTCAAAACAAAATGCTAACTAAAATTCTCACTAAGTACCCCACTCCTAACCTTTTACTTGGGGTCTAAAGCAACAATCCTTAAACTAGTGTACCAGATCATCACTTCCGATTTGCCTGACTAGGCCGTATTAGGACCCAAAATTGACCATCAACCGATTTTTTTAACCATCATGTACCTTTAATAAAGGTAAGCTATCATGAACAAATACACCCTCTTCCTTCCAATTTTGAAAATCCATCCCGAATTTACGTAAAATAAAGATGTAAACGGTTGCCGTTAATTCAGATGGTAAATTGAGTACCCATAAAATCTTCCAATTGAACTGAATCATTAGGAAAGATTTCAATTACTCAATAAGATCCATGCCAATGGACTTGGAATTTCCTCGAAAAATGGTGAAAGTGACTATCATAAAGAAGCACTAGATCATTGGACATAAAAGATTTAGGACGTAATTTATTATCATAATAACTCTTACGGCGGCGCTGTGTAGCTTCCATAGTTAAAAGGGCCGTAGCCCTAACTTCATCCAATTTATCCAATTGTGTTAACTGATGTTGGAGGGATTTCTTGTCACCAAGACGTTCATCCAATGCAATTCGTAAACTCGGAACTTCCAATTCAATTGATAATATTGCTTCTTGCCCGTACACCAATTAGAATGGGGTGGAACTGGTAGTCATTTTATATGCAGTACGATATGCCTACAAGACTATGAACAATTTTGTATCCTAGTCCGTTCTCACACCAGACATTGTTTTAATTAAAATTTTATACAAAATACCGTTGGTCTTTTTCAATCTGTCCATTGGCCCGAGGGTGATATGGGGTTGTCTTCCGATGCTTGATCTTGTATTTATCTATCAAAGCTGCAATTGTAGAATTAATAAAATGGGTTCTACGATCACTAACCAATTCTTTGGGACACCCAAATCGAGTGATAATATTCTCATATAAAAACGTGGCTACGATATTGGCATTATCAATTTTTGTTGCCATCGCCTCCGCCCATTTTGTCACGTAATCAGTTGCTACCAAAATATATCTTTTCTGCCATTAAAGCTTTGCGGGCAGTGTTGTCACTGACAAAATATCCTCCACAACTATCCAAATGACATCCTTCCAATATAGTACGTACTTCACTTTGAAAAATATAGTGGCATAGAATTCCATCTCTTTCTTGCTTATACAAGGCGTCTCCAATTATTGTATATGGAGCACTTTTCAAAATCAAGCGTTTCTTAAGTTTCTCACTATATGTAGGTGGAAATGTCTGAAATGTTAGATACTGGATCAATTCATTATATTCTGAGGTGATCACATTGACGGCAAATAATTCCACATCAGGAAGTGCATCATTGATAGGTTCATTATCAAATATATTGGACAATCGAGATAAATAATCTGCATTGGCATGTTTCTTTTCACGTCAAACATTAATAGTGAAATTAAATTCTTGAAGGAGTAACACCCATCGAGCAATGCGTCCATTCAATTGAGGTTTATTAATCATATACTTAAGAGCATCATGATCAACATGAAACATAAATGGGTAACGAAGCAAATAATATCAAATTTTTTGGATAGAATAGATCATGTCCAAGGCTTCCCGTTCAGTCATAATATAATTTTGTTCTGCAGCAACAAATTGTCGACTAGCATAATAGATGGGATGATCCCAATCCTTTTCATCTTTCTGGCTTAACACGGATCCAATAGTAACATTCAAGGCATCAACATAAACATAAAAGGGTTTTGTCCAACAAGGTGCAACAAGTACTGGTGCTGACACCAATTTTTGTTTTAACTCCTCAAACGCAACTGTATATTCCTCAGTCCAAATTGGACTAGATCCATCTGATGGCAGTTTCTTTAAGAGATTTGTTAATGATTGACATATTTTTGCAAATAAATGAATGAATCGCCTATAATAGCTGACATGGCCTACAAAATCTCAAACATCAGACACTGTTTTTGGCTTTGGTAAAGCCAATATACAAGTAACTTTATCTGGGTCAATAGCAATACCAGTCACAAAAATGATGTGTCTCAAAAACTTCCCCAATAGTATGCCAAATTGACATTTCTCAGAATTCAAAGATATCTCATATTTATCACATTGGTCCAAACAGTTATCAAGATATTCCAAATAATTTTTTGTTGTATTGAATGTGTAAAATTCATCTAAAAATATCTCCATCGATAATCGTAAATAGTCCTGAAAGGCTTGCATCATTATCCTTTGAAATGTGGTCGGGGCATTACATAATTCAAATGGCATCATTTTATAAGCAAATGTGTCCCAATCTATAGTAAAAGTAGTCTTCAACTAGTCTTCTTCTGCAATTTTTATTTGATTATAATTCAAGAATCTGTCCAAAAAAGAATAACATTCATGCTTAGCTACTGCGTCCAGTATACTATCCGTAAAAGGTAAAGAAAAATAATCCTTTTTGATAATCGCGTTTAATTTACGGAAGTCTTGACAGATACGAATTTTTTCATTTTTCTTCGGCACTATCACAATTGGTGAAATCCATTCACTATATGGGACTAGATATATGAAGCCTAAGTCTAAAAATTTATCTACTTCTTCCTTGACCATGAGAGAATATTTTGGATTAAGACGGTGTTGTCTTTGACGAACTGATGTAGCATCTTCTTTTAAGGTAATTTGATACTCACAAACTTTGGCAGGAATACCTTTTAAATTCGCATACGACCAAGCAAAAGCAGATTTATGATTTAGAAAGAATTCTTTCCAATTTTTTAATTCTGTACCCGTAATACTGGTGTATACTTTGATAATCTGGGATGTTTTATTGGAACCCAAGTTAATGGATTGGCACACAAGTTCCTCAATAATCCCCGGGTTGATTTGCCCCTTCTGCTCTGAATCTGTCATATGGTCCGACAAATCGGACTTACCCAATTCTAGTTCCAATGTACCGACTTCATTTACTGCGCAATTATTCATCCAATCCGCGATGACATTGTCACAATTCTGTGCACTCTCTTTATACAAAAAATATTCCCCTGGCCCTCCATACTGGTGTAATACGCCTTGTTTCCGCATGTGAACGGGGTCCTTATCAACTTGCATCGCATTATTAACTTCGTCATACTCTGCCTCAAATTGGCCCTCATCTTCAGATGTTGCTTCTATGCCCATAATTTGAGACTCCCCATGATATTGAACTGGATACATCTGTAATACAATCTTGTCATTATCCTCTCCAATAGTTAATGTTCCACGGCCCCAATCGTTCCTAGCTTTGGCTTGATATAGCCACGGCCGATCCAATAATATTGGATATGATAAAGTAGAACTCTGTGATCAAAAAACAATATAATCAATTTCATATGTAATTTCCGCGATTACAATATTAATACTGCATAAGATACCCATTGATTTTACCCTACTATGATCTGCCATTCTTAGTACCAATGTCGTGGGTATTAATTGTTTTAAATCCAACTCCTCCATTATATTAACGTTCATTAAGTTCATACTAGAGCCACCATTCACTTGAACTCCAAGAATGAGAACACCATCAATTGATACATCGATAGTTGGTGCTCCCGGATTGGGATTCAAACTAACCTCATGAATTTCTTTGTTACGAACTCTACGTCATATTAATGAAGAATTCAATATAGAATGACATTCTGGTGCAACTGCTAACAATTGCTTCATTATAATAGAAGGTTTAATTTCATCCAAATCTTTCATAATATCATATGGTTTCATATTGGCAATGATTCCCAAGGCCCTTTTCTTTTTCATGAGTTTTAATTTGATCCCTTGAGATAATTTTCTTACGAAATTTGGAACTAGAACTGCTGAATGGACTTTGTCGTAATTCTTTTCCATGAAAGGATCTTTTAGTGGGCAAGGTGGCTCCGGAAACTTTGAAGATATTGGTACTGGTTTTGGTTGAACCAATATCTTGGGGCTAAGGACATTCTCAAGTTGCATAGACAAATTGGATCCATTCGTTGGTAATACCTTTGATACTGGTATTAGATTTGGAGTACCATTCAATGATTTACATTGATCCACAACTGATACTTTCAATTGTTGAATTGGATCTTTTTTCTTTTGCTGGGCCCGAGTAAGTACTACATGGATGCATTCCATCCGATTTATTGGAGAATCTTGTGGAACTCGATTATTATCTTCCATCTTACTTTATAATTGGATATGTTGATATCGGTTATTAATATTAAACGGAGCATTGCACTGCTGGTAAATATGTCCAAATTGCTTACAATTTCCACATACTGGAGCATAATCATCATTGGCTCTAGGATTGGAACATTCACTAGCATAGTGTCCTAGCTGCCTGCATCCATAGCATCAAAGTGGTCTTCTTCCTCCTCTATCTGGAATATGGGATATCTCGATTGGTATATATCGGCTAGGCTTGTTCCAGGTTTGATGGATAAAGGATCCCGGCTGACCAGTTAGTATTGTAGGATCTGAAATTGGATTTTGAATAGGTGGATATTGGGATTGTCCTTGCTGATTTTGCACAAAATCTTGAGAATTGTAGTCACCTTCTTGGTTATACTCAGAATTTTGAAAATTATAGAAATTTCTATTTTATTTTATAGGACGATTTCCGTTCCAACCAAACGTATTTCCTATCTGAACTTGATTAACATCCCACAAAATCGGTTGAATCATGGTCTGATTTCCTAACTGTTGTTGCCTTCTTAAATTCTAGCAATTGGTGGTTACATGGTTACCTCCACAAAATGTACATTGCACAATCATTTGAGGTGGTGAAGGGCACTTTATTACTAAATGGCCTTGCCCCTTATAATTGCTACACCAAATATTAGAGCGCATATTAGTCGGTTTATGCCTCTTTTCCTTATCTTTTGCCAAATTAACAGCCAACTCGTCCATCTTCTTTGTCAAAGTTAACAACAAAGTCTCATTTGGATCCTTTGATACTAATTCATTAGATAACTTCTTTATAGATATTGGTTTTTGATATGGAGAATATGGGGAATACAGAATTGTAGTTGTTGGTGGTACAGCCTGCAATGGAATAACATTCACTATCCCTTGCGGATTGATATTAAGATTTGCGCCGTAGTCAATTGTCCTTGGGTAACTAGTCACTGTTTCATTCCAGATTGGTATCTGATACCCTCTTTGAGATGGAATCATTGTAGCTCCTGTGGTTAAGAATTGGTCATAATGACATTCTTTCTATACCTTAGCTCGGTCAAATGAGGCAACCACAGTTGCATGTTGGGCTTCTTTTACAAACATCTTCAATTCTGGAGGGTATAGTCTGTTAACCAATATAGATATAGCAAATGAATCCGGCATTTGGTTATTTGGCCATTTTCAAAGGATATCTGCTACTCGGCCATAATATGACTGCACCGCTTCTCCCGGTACCATTTTGCTATTCATTAATCTTTCTCTAAGACGTTCTTCAAATCCTATTGGTAAAAAATGAGTGAAAAACGTATTTTTCAATGCCTCCCAATTAGGAAATTGTGCCACGGATTGGTAATTATACCATTCAAATGCCGTGTCTTTCAAGGTTGCTGGCAGCCATCTTAACCAAATATCTTCAGTTCTACCATTGTTGGCTACACATGCAGTCAGAAATTGAGACAAGTGTTGATCTAGATCGGCTCCTGGCAGACCTCTAAAGATAGATAATAGAGCTACGCTAGTTGTGCGATCACCCACCGCACCCATTTGTACCATAATTGGTACTGCTGGACCCCCCGCCGCCATTGAAGGTGACAATGTTCTACTTACTTCCTTGTTAGAATAAATGCTCCCTCCCTCAATTGTTTTTTCTGGCCTCCGCAATTTGATATTATTATCTGCAAATAATTTTATTGGTTGAAGTTGAAGTGAAAACAACGGATTTTAGAATACAGTGAATTGGCCCTTACTGGCAAGTAATATATTCCCTACTGAAGAACTAGCCTTGTTAGAATCGGTTGTATCTACTATTTGAAAAGTACCCAACGGAGTATCCAATTCTTCTGTGCTCCATTCTCTTTCCATTAATGGATTCAAGAGATACACTAGACTACTCGCGGAGTTACATGCAAGTACTTTTGGTAATTTCTTTAACAATATATATGTCTAAAATATTAAAGATCTTTCATGTTCTTGATATACTCGGATGTGTCGACAAGCATGCAACCATGGTTTAATCCAACTCTGTCGACGCTTCTTTTTTAGCTTCCGTTCTTGCTCATCCCGCAACAAATTTCTTACTTGTACTCTCTCTTGTCTTCCTTTCGACTGACATATTTTTCTCTAAGCAATATTTTCATTCTTATTAACCATAATCTTTCATCATCTATTATTGACATTGCTTTCCATCACTAATTTAACTACTCATTTGGCAGTTAGTTCCTAACACTCAATACTATTGTCAATTCTGGACAATGACGCCAAAATGTTGTTCTCGTTCGTCTCACTTACTCTACCAATATTGTCCAGAGTAAATCTGTAAAGGGAGATTTGAACATAGGGAGAGACTATCCGCATTGAGTTAAACTGTTAGGATCACATAACTAACTACGTATTGAACATTAGAATCCAATGCACACGTACATACTTTTTTCTAAAATACTGCCGTCCACTCTATTGATTCTGCTATTCCGCAACTAAAGATACTTCATGATACAATCCTCCACCAATACTCCTACTGTAATCTTCTGTCTTCTTCTAAATTCATAACAATAATTGGCAATGTTACACCATTTCCACAGACTGCATACACCTACTTCTTTCTCCAATCATTGGAAATAATTCCTCATCTACAACGTCTCTTGAAACAAATTATTACTCTAATATTCTCCACCACTCAACTCTCACAGTCAATACGGCATGATACTCACATCTACAATCGAACTTCATTAACATAGCCAGTCTTCAACCTCCAATTCACTGCAAAGAACTTCACATAACAAACAATTATAATTTCTTACTCATCTAGATATATATAAATTTTTTGTTTTATTACTATACTTCATCATCAACATGGTGTAATCCTTCGGAATAGAATCCGGATCCTCCACTACAGTCTAACAAAAGAAAAGAGAGAGGTAGCACCAAGCTTATCCTGGCTCAGGACTATCACAGTCTGGTCCCGACTCCCCCGTACCAAATCGATTTATACTTGCCCCGTCTATGTTAACTGCTTCACAACTGATGATAACTACTTTTCTTAACTTCCTCATCCATTTTGCCTTCTAAACTGACCATTCATCGACTTCTTGCCTATTCATAATCCTACAAACTATGTATTGTAAATCCTAAAATTCCTATCCATTCTACACGCATCTTGGACTTTCTCAACATGTAATCACTACTCCTCGTAGAACTTATCTTTAAAAAAGGGAATAATGTCATAGATATAAGATTTATTGTAATAATTATCTAGCTAACATGGATGGATAGAAATAAGTAAAAATAAGTTAATTGGATAATAACTTATAGAAAAGCTTCCTAGAAGCTTTATAGATGTGGTTTCATCTTTATTCATATTTATAGGTGATTGATAGGTTAGAAACTTGTCCAACAAGTTAGCCACATATTGCACATGCTGGTAGCTTGTGGAATAAATTAAGAACAAGGATACATATAGAAAACTTGTCTTATAAGTTTGACACATATCTTATAAATTGAATATGTGTTAGAGGTCCTATAGAACTCTATTATGTAACTATTAGATAGATAATATATATAGAGACAAGAATGAAGCCTTCTTCACTCTTGTCAACTCATTTTTTGCTTCTAGTCTAGTTCAAGAATCTTTATATTTTCTATTCTTTGACAATAGCTATTTTAGTTTCTTCTTGAATATATATATTTTTTTAATTTTATTTTATTATTTTTCTTTCATACAGATTTTACTAATTTATACATCTTCTTTTAGTTTGTATTCTTGACACTTGTTGATATTTGAGCTTTTTTTAAAGACTAAGATTATTGAGATCATTGTATAGATTTGAATAAGTGTATTCTAAAATAGATCTATGTATTAATTTTTCTTATTATTGTTGTCAAATTTTAATCTTATAATAATTTTTATAGTATCTAATGGCCTTTCAAAATTTGGTGGTAAAAAAGGCATTATAATTTCTTTGTTAAATATCTTTTATGACTAATTTAACTTTATTTTCTCGTAAATATCATAAATTTAATTTATAATTTTAAAGATGTTTGACAAGTCTTGATAATTGGTTGAAAAAAAATTAGAAGATAGTTAGATAATAAGATATCATGTTTAATCTAATAATCTTGGATAGTAGCTAAAAAAAATGCTTATAATATAAAATAAAACTTGTCTAGTTTATCAAAGATTGTAATTTATTTATTTATTTATTTTTGGTTCTAATAAAATTTAAAATTTTTAGAAAAAAAAAAATGGTCTTAAAGGTCCAATTTTTTTTAAAAATCCATCTTTAATTATTTTTTCTTCATTAGAAAGAGATATATTATAAGAAAAATATTTATCTTTTGGCCTATCTATCATATTCTAATTTCCTTCTAAAATCCATTCTAAATTATTTATAAGAGAAGATTGAAGCTCCTTTCAAAATATACTTCAAATATATGGTTCATTTGAGACATAAATATTTGCCACCTTAAAAAAGCTAATTGATGTGTTGCCTAAAGTAATCTATAGTATTTTATTATTTATTAGAGATTATATTAAAGAAATAAAATATTTAATAGAAAAGTTGATTAGGGCATATATCCATCCTTTGATTGCTTTATCTTTAATAAATTTATATTATTATGCTAGCTCCAATATTTAAAATATATTAAGTCCTCTTATAAAGAATTAAGTCCTCTTATAAAGAAATTTAAATAAATTTATAAATTAAATATATATTAAAATAATTTAAATAGAAATTTTAATAGAATTAACGCCTTATCAATTTTTTGGTTTTTAAATAGTTTTGGATCAAAATTAGATCTTGAACTTAAAAAATACAAAGACCAAAAAATATATAATATAACAATTATATTATCTTTTAGTAAGTTCTATAAAATTTATTTTGAGAATTGCTAGGTGGACATCTTTTTTTTATTACATAGACATCCTTATATCACTTGCTTCCTTATATACAAAGTAAAACTCTTATTTATACTAAAAAGTTGTAAAGTAAATTTATAGAAAAAAATTTATATACAATAATTTATAGTATTTTTTATTTATTTTTTATTTTTTATTTTTTTATTGATTAAATTGAATAATATATTTCATATAATTTTTTCAATCAATTTAAAAAGCTTATTAATTATATTTAAAAAAACTTTTATTATAAGTTTATCTTAAATTATTTTAGTATAAATAAAAATTTTACTATATGTATGTAGGGGTGTGTTGCATAGGGGATGTCCATGTAATAAAAAGAAGGTTTATACCTAATGATTTCTTTTAATTTTCTTCTTTGAATATTTTTTTGGATATTTCTTTGGATATTTCTTTGGATATTTCTTCTTTGAATATTTTTAAAAATATTTCTTTGGATATTCAATGAATATTTTAAAAATATTTTAAAAATATTTCTTTGAATATTCAAAGAAGAAATATCCAAAGAAATATCCAAAGAAATATTTTTAGGCAAGAAGTATTATATTCTCTATTTTTAGGCAATAAATCTTATTAATCCTTGAAAAAATACCTATGGCCTTAAGCCAATACCTTAGTTGTTGAAACATCCCATCCAAGGATTTGATCTTCATTGTGGCCTTCAAAACATCTTCCAAATAAGATCTCAAGCTTAAGAAGATTTATCTTCCTAAATTCAAGCAATATCACTAAATCTTGAGCATTGAAGTTGAGACTTGCATGATTGGATGTTATTCCTAATAGCTCCAACGGTGATTGTACTTGGTGTTAAAATATATTTTCCTTACTTTACTCAATTAAAAGCTATGAAAATTATACTAATTCATTTAAAGCTTTCATAATAAGTAAATCTTTTGAATCTTATTTTGCTAAATCTCTTAATACTTGAAGGTTTGACATGGTTATTGACTTGCTTTTATAACTCTTTTCTATCTTAGAATAAATGATTGCATACTAATGAAAGCTTTAGTTTGATTCTCTACCTCTTATAGGCATTCTTCAAATCCAATCTTTACTAAAAAATTATCATTAAACATGTTTGGATTTGTAAAGATAGAATTGATGAAATTCTTGTATCTTTTGAAGTGCACTGGCAAGATTTCTAGCCAATTTTCATGTACACTCATTGATATCGTAGCTGCTCCAATGAACAAGATATTTAAAATTATTTTACTTTTGTCATGAATCAAACACTTTTTTAATCTTATATTCTTTATTATTTTTAATTTTTATACAAGGTGGTAATTATTATATATTTTTTAAAATATGCAACTTTCTATAAGGATTCAAAAGAGAAACATGAAAAATTAGATGTATCTTTATAAAAGATAGTAGTTCCAAGCAATATGCCATTGAATTAATTTACTTTTAGATAGAAAATGGTCTTAACTTGTGATAGTCCAATTTATTGCATAGCCACTTGATTTTGATATTTTGTAGAAGAAGCCATACTTTATCTCTAATATGAAAAGTAAACAATTAATTCTTGAATTTATTTGCAGATGCCTTGTAAGCATCTTGAGCTACTTGCAATTGAAGCTTCAAGGTTGTTTGGTGTTGCAATAGATGCTTTGCAAATCCTTCAACTATTGGTATTAGAAACATATATTTCAAAAGTTCATAAAACCTTCTAAAACATTCTAAAGATTTTTTAGTTAGTAGAAGTCGCTTAAAAAGCTTTTTAATTGTTAGAAGTAATTCTAGAAGCTTTGTAGTGAATGGAAGTAGCTCGAAAAGCTTCCAAGTTGGTAGAAACTGCTCTAAAAGTTTCTTAATTTGATAGAAGTTGCTCAAAAAGCTTCTTAAACACTAATATATATTAGGATTGAGGTTGAAGAATTCTTCAGTCTCGACAATGCATCTCTTGGAGTTCTAGCTTATCTTTCTTAATATTATTCATGTACTTATTTAGATAATTTAAGTCATTATCAGCTTCTTTTTAAAATCTCTTTTTAATTCAAGTTTTTTATTTTATATTTTCTTATTTTTGATAGTTTTTCAAGACTAACTTCATCTTAAATATCAAAGTTGGATCTTTTTTATGAAAGAGTAGATTATTTCTATTTTTGAAGATATACTAGTACTTTAGAGGTTGTGGATTATTTTCTTTTAATTTGATATTTTCTTCATTATAATATTAGAGCTTTATCTTTCTTATAAAAAAATAAATCATCCCTTTCCTTAAAAGTCTTAAAATATTTTAGAGGTTGTAAATTATCCTCTTCTAAACTGATATTGTTTTCTTATAGATTCATTTATTTATTTATTTTAAATGGCTAGAAGTCAAGATATTAATATGACCAAATCTTTTGAGTCTAAATTAAATGCCATCATAAGGGCTCTTACTCTTTTATCTACTAGAACTGCAGAGATTGAAGGAGTTGTTGCAAAACTTTATAATGATGTAATATTAAGAGTATCACAACCTAAACTGTATCCACCCCCAACTTTTACACTTGAAGATGCACTATTACCTACGTTAGGCTAAAAAAATCCACTTATTCAGCAATATTAAGAGCTTCAAATTAATCTTTTGGAAAAATATGATGATACATGTTTGAAGTTCTAAGGATTTATCAACCAAATTTGATTGATAACAATTCTACAACCTGATACTTATCCGACAAAAGAATCACAAGTTGAATTAATTGGCACCTTATTTATGGAGCAAGTATTATGATAGTTTGTTTCCTTGTTTAAAAAAAATCACCAAATTTTAAGCAACTTTGAAACTTTTATGGAAGCATTTGCAGAAATATTTGGAAAATATGACAAGGCTTTTTAGATAATAGCTAAGATTTAAGGGCAATTCTATTAGATACTAAGAGACAATATAAAAGATTTATTATTATTGCTTCCAGATCTACAATCATTCAATGAAGTCATTAGCCAAGCGAAAAAATATGATAATTAACTATTTCAATGTTGTCAAGATCAACATTCATGGCCTTCAACAAAATAATATGCAATCTGATATACTCACTATATTGTCAAGCAGTTTGAATTCACATTTAGAAATAGAAGATATGTAGCTTAATGTGGTATGTTTTAAGCTTCTTAGTCTATAAAAAAAGAAGCATTGAATGGAAGAAGTTTTATATTTGTATTATCGTAAGGAAGGCCACAAGGCTTGCAATTGTCTAAAAAAATAAAATCAATATATCACCAAAATTAAGAATATAATTATTCAAAAAAACAAAGATATTTAGCTACAATAGAGATTGTACAACTGGACAATTCAACATTATAAAACTATTCAAGTTCCTTTCTTTTTACTTAGCTTGCTTATTGCTTTATAATTCTTTTGTGCTTTGGCCCTTAAAAGCTTCAAGCAATTGCCTTGTTGGATTCATGGGCATTTGCTTATTTCTTAGATGAAGCATTTGCTAAGCTTTATAAAATTCTTCTAATACAGAAATCCAAACCTATTTGTATAGAAATAATAGATGGATGATCCTTATCCTTTGATAGTATTATCTATGAAATAATACTTATAAAAGTATTATTTAAAGATCATATCAATCAAATTATATTCAATATTATTAGAATTCTTTCAAATCCTATTATTCTTAGCCTTTCTTGATTGAAAAAGTATAATCCATTTATAAATTAGAAATTATAAAGAATAATATTTTTAATAGAAATCCCTATAAAAAAAAACTTTATAAAAAGTCACAAGTTGATAAGTCTTTATTTATTGGAATAAGTGTCTTTATAAGATCAGCCAAAGAAGTTATATTATTTATTATTTATGCAATTCCAACTAAAAAAGATATGGCTTCATTGACAATTATTCCAAAGCAGTATAACAAATTTTAAGATGTTTTTTTTTTTTTTTTTTTTTTTTTTTTTTTTTAAATATTGATATATTATTGAAACACCGACCATACAATTGTACTATAGATCTTTAGAAAAGAATGCAACCATTTTTAGGTCCAATTTATAATCTTTTTTAAAATGAGCTTTTGGCATTGAAGGATTATATTGATAAAAACCTTACAAAGAATGTTATCATGTATTCAAAGTTTCTAGCAAGTACACCTATACTCTTTGTAAAGAAAAAAGATGGTTCCTTGTGTATGTGCATTGATTATCAGAGATTAAACAAGATAACAATGAAGAATCATTATCCACTACTATTAATTTTAAGATTTTTAGAACTTGGTTAAGCCAAGATCTATACTAAGATAGATCTTTGTAGAGCATGCAATTTGATAAAGATCAAGGAAGAAGACAAATAGAAGACTATATTTTAGATAAAATATAGATATTTTGAATATAATATCATATCCTTTGGATTAATAAATGCACAAATTATCTTTTATCATTTAATGAATGATATTTTTTAAGAGCATTTAGACAAGTTTGTGCTAATCTATCTTAATAATATCTTGATCTACTCAAAAAAATTGGAAGAATATGAGGAGCGTATAAAGTTGGTATTACAAAAGCTACAAGATGCAGGTCTGTATGCCAAGTTAGAGAAATGTGTATTTCATTAATTAAAGATAGAATTTTTAGAATACATTGTATCTATTGAAGGTTTAATGATGGATCCCAAGAAGGTTGAGGTCGTTATGCAATGGACTATTCCAAAGACTGTAAGAGATGTATAATGCTTTATAAGATTTATCAACTTCTATTAGATCTTTATCAAAAATTACTTTCAAGTTGCTGCTCCTGTTACTTGATTGACATGCAAAGACAAGTTAGAATGGAGGCCTCAAGTGGAGAAGACATTTTAAGATCTCAAGATAGTATTTACCACAGCTCCAAAATAATATATCCAATTTTATAAAAATATTCTATATGGAGACCAATGCTTTGGATTTTGCACTAGGAGTGTACTTTTATAAATGGATATAGATGATAAATTCTATTCTATTGTATTTTATTTTCAAAAGTTTTTTATTATCAAAATTAATTATAAAATCTATAATAAGGAGCTTCTTGCTATTATGGATTCTTTTCAAGAATGACATCATTTTTTTAAAGAAATAATATATTTTATAATTGTATACAAAAATCATAAAAATCTAATATACTTTACATCAATTTGGATTCTTAATCATTGTCAAACTTGAAGGAATATGTTATTATTTCAATTTAACTTTGTTATTACTTATTGACTTGAAAAGCAACAAGAATTATCTGGTGCTTTATTAAGGAAATCATATCTTATACCAAAGATAAAAAAAAGTAATATTATTGAAGAAAAAAAGGTTTGGAGGCACAATACTTAGCATCAATAAGATTGTACATAAAGAGAAGTGTGGAATAAGATAACTCTTACTTCCAACACCCATTATTTATAAGTGGTGGTTGCTGTCCTAAAAGACATCTTCCACTCTATGATTTTTATACACATGCTCTTAGGATCTTTTAGCATGTATTACAAGGATATCCAATGATCTTAGAATCTTTTGGCATCTTATATACTACAAGGATATCCTATGCCATGTACTAATTATTTTGATCTAATCTTTTGAATATTTTCTAATAGATACTTTATTCTCTTGATTTTGATTCTTTGTCTTTGATCCCATCCTATATTCCTAAGATATCCTTTTTATATGCTAAGAATCAATCTTTTAACCATTAGTAATCTATTTAAGATAATATCTTTTATTAAATAATTTATTCTATTTTCATTATTATCTATTTATCTCAACACTCCTATTTTGTTAATTGTCAAAGGCTTTCAAATCTAATGCATCTTTCAACATATGGTGCCTATCCTTTACCAATGCCTTTGTCAACAAATCAGCAAGCATATCTTCTATTGTACAATATTAGCAAAATCTATTATCTTTAAGTATTGATTAAGATAATTAAATCGTCTATATAAAAGATAATAATCATCAAGAATTCTTTTGATTGTATCACATACATAGAATGGTCAAATTTACTTCTTATAAATCTCTTATTTACAAAAAATGTGTCAATTCTTTGATACCATACCCTTGGTGATTGCTTAAGTCCATACAAGGATTTCTTCAATTTACAAATAAGATGTTGCTTACCTTCTTCAATAAATCCTTGAAGTTGATCCATATAGATGTTTTCTTTCAACTCTCTATTCAAGAAAGCTGTCTTCACATCCATTTGATGCTTTTCCAAGTCCATTGCTATTCCAATTGCCATGATAATTCTAATGGTTCTAATAGTGGTGAATTTTGCCATATGAGCAAATGTCTCATTGAAATCAACACCAACAACTTGTAAATATCCTTTGGCAACTAATCTTGTCTTATATCTTGTAATATTATCCATTACATCCCTCTTGATTTTAAACATCCACTTATAATCAATTGAAGCTTGATTTGGTGGAAGTTGAGTCAATTTCCATATTCCATTGTCTATGAAAGATTTATACTCTTTCTCTATGGCTTTTTTCTACTTCATAGTATCCGTGGACTTTAATGCATGACATAATGTCAATGGATCAGCAAAAAATGCAACATTAGCATGTTCTTCACTTATTTGAGGAAAGATGTGATTCTTCTATCATTCACCAAGTGGTCTTTTTTCTCTCAAAAGGTATCTCCTTTCATTTAAAGAAGAACATTCATCTTGTTGTATTCCATGCTCTCTTCCAACCTTCTTTTCCCTTAAAACTTGTCTTTTCTCATTCAAAGATTTGTACTCCTCATCATTATTATTATAATCTTCAACATCTTCATTTCCTTCATTGTTGGTTTTAGCAATTGTAAAAGCTTTCATCTTATCTATTTTCTTAAGTTCTTCTCTTTGATTTACATCTCCACCATCTTCATTGTCTTTATCTTCTTTTTTTTTCACTAAATTTAAAGATGTGTCTACAAACACACCATTACTTCTACTTCGATACATCTTTAAGTATTCACAAGTACTCTTATATTCCAAAAATTCAACATCACAACTTTTGATGATCTTTTTGGTGTCCAAATATATTAGCCTATATGCCTTGGTACCTTCACAATATTTCAAGAACATACACTTTGTATCTTTTGTATCAAGTTTGGATCTCATATAATCTGATGTCTTTGTATATGCAATGCATCTAAAGGTCATTATATGTGAAATACAAGGTTGTCTCCCATTCCAAGCTTCTTGTAGTGTCATTGATATAAGAATATTTATTAGACACCTATTCCTTGTATATATTGCATTCACTACAATTTTTGTCCAAAACTCATAATCAAGATTTTGAACATAAAGCATGTTCGTTGCCATCTCTATAATGGTTCTATTTGCCCTTTCAACAACACCATTTTATTGTAAAGTATATAGAATTGTTGTTTGTCTAGTGATTCCTTCATTTTTCAAATAAACATCAAATTATTTAGACATATACTCTCTCCCATTGTCCGTACGCAGTATCTTGATCTTGCACTCACTTTGTTTTTTAACAAGTGCTTTAAATTCCTTAAACTTCTAAAAGTACTCACTCTTGGCTTTAAAAATATAGATTCAAATCTTTCTTGAAAAATCATCAATAAAAGTGAAGAAATACCTTGTCCTTCCAATACTTATGGTCTTCATACATCAAAATCGACAATCTCCAACAATTTTGTAGTTCATGTTGCTATACTACTTGGAAATGAGGCCCTTTGTTGTTTGCCTTGTATGCATCCTTCATATGCAAATTGTATTGCATTTTGACTTGTTTTGCCAAGATCTAAACCACTTGCTATAGACTTGAGCTCTATCATATTCTTCATATTGAAATGGCCAAGGCAATAATGCCGTATATTCAACTTATCTTGGTTTGATGTAAACTTAACAAATGCAGCTACCTCTATTCTATTGACCTTCTTACAATTGAGGTAATACAAATTTTCCTCTCTAGAGTCCTTGGCAACCATGTTTCTACTCAATATTTTTATAAAACATCCATTCATATTGTATTGAATCATAAAACCTTACATTACAAGTTTATTCACCAAAAGTAGGTTTTGCTTTATCTTAAACACATGGAAGACATCTTTGAATCTAATTTTATTGGTTTTTCCATTCACAACCACCTCCACCATAATAAAGCCAATTCCAATGGCTTCACATGTGCCACTATCCACCAAGACTACATTTGATGTTGAAATAGCCTCATAAGTGTCAAATGAACACTTATAAGGTGTCATATGCTTGGAACAATCTGAATCTATAATTCATCTTGCCATGGCAGCCATGGAGGTCCCATTTGTTACCATGAATGTATAATCTTGTCTTCCAAATTTATATTGCATACTATTTATATTCTTCCTCTCCATCTTTTTATCTTTGTAATAATTTCAAGCAAAATGTCCTACTTTGCCACAAATGAAGCAAGTTTTGATATTACCTCATTGATTTGAGTAGTTGCCCTTGCCTTGACATGAATAGAGTGTTGAATCTTCATCTTTAGGCTTTTTTTCTTTCTTCTTGGTCACTTCACAGGAAAGTCTTGCCGTAACATAATCCATCATCAATTCTTTTAATTTGATAGACTCCAAAGCCACAATAAGATAGTTGTAGGATTTTGGCAAGCTCATGAATAGAGTCATGACAACATTTGCATCTTATAAGGCTTTATCTATAATTATAAGTTGATTTATAAGTGCCTTTATTTTGTTGATGTGTGCTATGAGGTCTTCATTTTCTTCCATCTTGCAAGTAAAGAACTTTTTCTTTGTGTAGATGATGTTGGATAAGTTTTTGCTTTCATAGATATTGCAAAGAGTCTTCTATGCTTCTATTGGTTCTTTGTAAGAAATAATGTGGGAGAAATTTGCTTCATCAACATTAGTTGCAATCAATCCAAAAGCCTTCTTTTTACAATATTTATACTCCTTCTTTTCCTTCATATTAGCATCTATGCTTGGAGGTTCTTCACTTTCATCTACAATATCCCAAAGATCTAAAGAAGACAACAAAAGTTCTATTTTCACCTTCTAATGGTAGAAATTCTCACCTCTAAACTTTTCAATTGCTCTCAAGCCTTCACCCTCATTTTAAGCCATGTCTAAAGAAGAGGTGTATCAAAAAAGATCAAGAGAAGTAGTCCTAAAGCTCTCAAAATCAGCCGGAAGGTGTCACTGCCTTAAAAACTCAAAATGCCTTCTTTGTGAATAAGCTTGTGTTTTCACTCTCAAAACACTCTTAACTTCACTTTTAAGACTTTTCATAAGTCCTATGAACTATAAAAATGTCTCAAATCTAATTTGCCACTCTTATATCACTTTTATGCTCACAAATCACCTCTAAGCACCATAAGAGGTGTTTTAAGCACCTTAAGTTTCTTTAACACATGCAACTAAAAAGTTAATCCACCAAAGATCTAATTTAGTAAGAAAATATAATACTAATATTCTATAACATCACTTTAAGATGTAAATGAAACCTCAAATCCAAAATATACTTAACAACAAGTAAGAACAAAACAGGATCTAGATCTAGATCCAAATCTCAAAATTAGAAGTTTTTAAACCTCAATATCAGCAATAATAATATGATTTCTTCCACACAATAACAAAGACTTTAAAAAATTTCAAAAACTCATAAATAAAGGTGATTGGATCCATAATCTATTGAAAAAAAAAAAGGTTTGAAGTCATAATACTTAGCATCAACAAGGTTGTATATAAAAAAAAGTATGGATTAAGATAACTCTCACTTCCAACATCCATTACTTATAGGTGGTGGTTGCTGCCCTAAAAGATATCTTCCACTCTTTGACTTTTACACACATGCTCCTAGAATCTTTTGGCACGTACTACAAGGATATCTAATAATCTTAAGATCCTTTGATATCTTACATACCACAAGGGTATCCAATAATCTTAAGATCCTTTGATATTTTACATACCACAAGAGTATCTTATGCCATGTACTAATTATTCTTATCTAATCTTTTGGATATTTTCTAGTAGATACTTTATCTTCTAGACTTTGATTCTTTGTCCTTGATCACATCCTATATTCCTAAGATATCTTTTTATATGCTAAAAGTCAATCTTTTGACTATTAACAATCTATCTAAGATATTATCTTTTATTAAATAATTTATTTTATTTTTATTATTATCTATTTATCTCAACAAATATTTATTCAATAATATGCAACTTTGTTGAAATCAAAGCAATTTTGTCTTTGTGCCACTATTACATTGGCATTTATTGATTCTAATTTATTTAGTGAGGTGCATGTTGCAACTACTAATGATACTTTGGTCCTTGATCTTAAGCATCATTTCAATGAAAATGCTAACAAATTCAAGCTCAAAGAAGATCTTCTATATTTTGAATAATATTTGTATATTCTAGAAGGACTAGCTCAACTCAATATTCTTCAATCTTACCATAATTTTTCAATTGCATGTCATTTTAGATTTAACAAGACATTCAAACTTATTTCTTGAGATTTTTGGTGGTCTCAAATGTAGAGGCTATGAAAGACTTTGTGCTCTTTTGTGATATTTGTTTAAGGTCCAAGAATCCTTAACAACGTCTTTATAGACTCTTACAACCCTTGTATATTCCAAGACAGTCATAGTCTTCTATTTGAATGGATTTTATTATGGATCTATCGCCATCCAATTTATTAGACAACATTCTTATGGTAGTTGATCAATTCATAAAGATGGCTTATTTTATTCTTTATAAGAAAATTACTTCTAGTGAAGAAACAATAAGACTCTTTTTTGACAATATATATTGATATCATGGCCTATTGGATGACACTATATTCAATCAAAGGATCCCAGTTCATATCTAAATTTTGGAAATGCCTTTTTGAAATATTGAAGGTAGATATTAAATTTTCTTCAACTTTTCATCCTCAAATTAATAGCCAAATAGAATAAGTTAACCAAATTTTGGAGTAATATTTATAATGCAGTATCAATTATCAACAAGACAATTAGATCTTGTACCTACCATTAACAGAGTTTATATATAATAATACTATTCATGCTTCAATTTAACAAACAATATTTTATTCCAATTATGAATATCATCCAAAGCTTGATCTATAGAATACACTAAAGAATAATAATCCACTAGTTGAAGGATTTGCAAAGCGTCTATTACAACACCAAATAATCTTAAAGTTTCAATTGCAAACTATTGAAGATACTTAAAAAAGATTTGTAAATAAATTTAAAAATCAACTATCTACTTTTTATATTAGAGATAAAATATGGCTTTTTTGATAGAACATCAAGACCAAGGAGCCATGCAATAAGTTGGACTATCATAGATTAGGACCAGTTTCTATCCAAAAGTAAATTAATCCAATAACATATTGCTTGGAATTACCATTTTCTATGAAGATACATCCAATTTTCAATGTCTCTTTTTTGGAGCCTTATAGAAAGTTGCATATTTTGAGAAGAATATAATAATTATTATCTAATATCAAAACCAAAAATCATAAAGAATATGAGGCCAAAAAGATACTTGATTCATGGCAAAGGTGGAACAAATTAAAATATCTTATTCATTAGCACGGCTATGATATTAATGAGAACACATGAGAATTGGCTAAAAATCTTGCCAATGTGCCTCAAAAAATACAAAAATTTCATCAATTCTATCTCTACAAATCCAAACATGTTTAATGATAGCTTTTTCATAAAAGCTGGATTTGAAGAATATCTATAAGAAGGAAATAATCAAATTGAAGTTTTCATTAGTATGCAATCATTTGTTTTGAGATAGAATAGAGTTATAGAAGCAAGTCAGTGACCATATCTAATCTTTAAGTATTTAGAGATTTAGCAGAATAAGATTCAAAAGATTCACTTGTTACGCAAGCTTTGAACAAATCAGTGTAGTTTTCATAGCCTTCAATTAAACAAAGTGAAGACAATATATTTCAAAGCCAAATATGACCATCTAATGGAGCCATTAGGAGCAACATCTAACCATACAAATCTCAATTCTAATGCTTGAGCTTTAGTGATATTATTTGAGATTTGAAAGGTAAATCTTTTTAAACTTGAGATCTTATTTGGAAGATGTTTTGAAGGCCGCAATGAAGATCAAATCTTTAGATGGTATGTTTCATCAATAGAAGTATTAACTTAAAGCCATAGATAATTTTTTCAAAAACTAATAGAACTTATTGCTCAAGAACAGAAAACAAAATAAATAGCTTCATTGATACAATATATTCTTGATTTTTTACATATGTAAGAAGTTTTTTAAAGATATAAATTCTTCTTGAAACTTGTTGCTAGAAAAAAAAATGATATTAAGGATATATATTTTAGAAGTTTATAGAACCTTCTAAAATATTTTAAAGATTTTTTAATTAATGGAAGTCGCTTAAGAAGCTTTCTAGTTGGTGAAAATAGCTCAAAAAGCTTTGTAGTTAATGGAAGGAACTCAAGAAGCTTCCTAATTAGTGGAAGTAGCTTGAGAACCTTTGTAGTTAATAGAAAAAACTCAAGAAGCTTCCAAGTTCGTAGAAGTTACTCAAGAAGCTTCCTAATTTGATGAAAGTCGCTTGAGAAGCTTTCTAAATAGGGATATATATTGGAGTCAAGGCTAAAGAATTCTTCAGTCTTGATGATGCATCTTTTAGAATTCTAGTTCATCTTTCTTGATATTATTCATGTATTCATCTGTATAATTTAAGTTTTTATTGGTTTTTTTTTAAAACTTCTTTCTAATTCAAGTCTTTTGCTCTATATTCTTGTATCTTTGATAGTTGGATTGTTGTTCTTTGGCATATTTTATAGATCAAGCTTTGAATAATATTCATAATTAGAATAAAATAATATTTGTTGAATTGAGGCATAAATAATATTATTATGTATAAATTCCACTAATGATAGATACAAGATCTAATTATCTTATTGATAGTTGATGTTGCATCATAAATATTGCTTCAAAATTTGATTAACTTGTTTTGTTTGGCCATGAGTTTGAAGATGGAAAGTTGAAGAAATTTTAATGTCCATCTTCAATATTTCAAAAAGGCATTTCTAAAACTTAGATATAAATTGGAATCCTCAATTGGATATGATATCATCTAATAGTCTATAATATTGATATATATTATCAAGAAAGAACCTTGCCATTTCTTCACTAGAAGCAATCTTCTTATAAAGAATAAAATGAGCCATCTTTATGAATTGATCAACCACCACAAAGATGCTATTTATTGAATTGGATGGCAATAGATTTGTAATGAAATCCATTGAAATAAAAGAATATAATTGTCTTAGAATATGCAAGGGCTATACGAGTTTATAAGGGTGATGTCAAGGATTTTTGGACCTTGAATTTATGTCACAAGAGATCACAAAGTCCTTCACAACCTTTCACATTTGAGGCCACTAAAAATCTTAGAAAATAAATTTCAAGGTCTTGTTAAATCTAAAGTGACTTATAGCTAAAAATTCACAGTGAGATTAAAGAATACGCAGTCATATTGATCCTTTTGAGATATACAAACGTTCTTTAAAATATAAAAGATCTTTTCTAAGCTTGAATTTATCAATATTTTTATTAAAGTGATGCTTGATATTAAAGGCCAAAGCATCATTAATAG
This sequence comes from Physcomitrellopsis africana, assembly GCA_036785485.1. NCBI lineage: Eukaryota > Viridiplantae > Streptophyta > Bryopsida > Funariales > Funariaceae > Physcomitrellopsis > Physcomitrellopsis africana. The sequence goes on from JAWRVF010000776.1 coordinate 23,366, forward strand.
TTGCAGCATACATTTCATTGAAGGAACTAGAATCAATAAGTATCGATGTAATAGTGGCATAAAGATAAAATTATTTTGACTTCAATTAAGTTATCTATTATTAATTGGATATTGCCTCTTTTGTTTTTAATATAAGATATGATCTCTTTCACAAAGCATCAAACAATCCTTGTTACTTTCCAAGTTAATAAGTAATAATAAAGTTAAATCAAAATAATGACATATTCCATCGAGTTTGATAGCAATTAAAAACTCAAGCTAACATAAAATATTTTAAATTCTTATGATCTGTATATATAATCACAAGATGTATTGTTCCTTCAAAATAACACCATTTTAAAAAAGAATCTATAATAGTAAGAATTTTTTTATCAAAGATTTCATAATTAATTTTGGCAATAGAAATTTTTTGAAAATAAAATATAATAAGATAGAATTTATTGTTTATATCCATTTATAAAAATACAACCTCTTGTATAAAATCAAAAGTATTGATTTCCATATAGAATGCTTTTATAAAATTTGGATGCACTAAAATTAGAGCTATGATAAACACTATCTTGAGATCTTAGAATGCCTTTTTTGCTTGAGGCCCCTATATTAACTTGTCTTTGTATATCAATCATACAAGAAAGGTGACAACTTAAGATTAATTTTTGATGAAGATCCAATAGAAGTTGGCAAATCTAAGAAAACATTGTACATCTCTTACAATCTTTGAAATGGCCCACTGCATAACCGCCTTTACCTTCTTAGAATCCATCATCAAACTTTCAATAAATATAATGTATTTTAAAAATTCCATCTTTCATTAATAAAATATGCATTCTTTTAACTTGATATATAGACTTATATCTTGTAGTTCTTGTAATACTAACTTTATATACTTTTCATGTTCTTTTAGGTTTTTTGAATAAATGTAGAGATAAAAAATATCCTTCAACCAAAATTACAAGATGGCCTTAATTAAGAATTACTTATAAATAGTAGTATAAAATATAAAGAATAATAAACAACAATAAAGGAAAATAACTATACAAAACAAGTGAAATATGTGCAATTAAGTAATTCCAAATTAGTTATAATTTATTCACAAGATTTTTACCTAATAATAAATAAAAATAAAAGTAAAAATTATATTTTCAAGTAGATAATTTTTTATGTTTCTAATGATATAAAAAACATATAAATCCAAGTTACTATGAATAAATTATGATAGTTTAAAGATAAAAGATAAATAATAAAAAAAATTAAGTGAATAACTTATTTAAAAAATCAAAAGTTTGAAGTTCACCAAGGCTCACAAGCCTTATACACTACTTTGATATTCAATATTTTTTTTTTTTTTTTATCAAAGATCTCTTTTCTTCTTCTTTGAGTAATTTCTATGTATTGAATTGAGAAATATTCAATTGAAAAATACTCAATTAAGTATTAAGATAGATAAAAATTCCAAATTTATATGAAATTATCTCTAAAAAGAGCTATTACATCAAGTATACAAGCCTCACGTATTCTAAAATCTTCAAAATATAGCAAAATATACTAAACCCTTCATTAACCTTGAAGAAGATTTTATCCAAATTTCAATAGTGTATATTTTTAAATTGGACTGTCTACAAGTATTCAAATTTTATGTAAAGTATTAATATACTTTTAACAACTACCACAACAAATTTCAATTATCAATTTATTGTTGATCTTTTGATATTGCCAAAATCCTAATTATAGCTTTAAATCCTTGTTTACATATACTTGCAAGCTAAATTATTTATATCTTATAAACTAAATGTTCAAATACTATGAAACTTTGGTATATAGCTTCTTAATACAATAATTCACCTTTTTAAAATTTTTAGATAAAAATCATTTAAAAGCTCAAGATATAGTAGAAATCATCACTATCAACAAAATGGTTTGCTTATTGCCTTGGAATTCAATCTGCTATCTTCAACTTCTAATATTTCTTTCTTTCAAATTCCAAGTATAATAATTCTTCTATGTAAGATATAGGTCTTAAAATCACCTCTCTAATTGCACCTTTTGATCTCCAAAAGTTCTAGTATAATTCCTTATATCTTTAAAAGAGTGACAATAGATATGATTTGTATACCTAAATTTCAAGCGCCTACTCTTCTTTCATAAAATTTCCAAATCTTTTAATTTTTATATCAAAATTGTAGTACAAAAAATAATCTTTTTAATCCTAGCCTCTGATTTTCCAAATTCTTTGTCATTTATTTATTTTGATTATGACATCCAAATCTCCTTTCAAGGCTTTATATTAAATATTTAGGTCCTATATAATGTAAATGCCATAATCAAAATAAATAAAAAAAACCAAAATAAAATTTCTTATATCAAATCCTTTTAATTTAATCTATTAACTATTCTAACATATTTAGACTTATAAACATATTATATGTTTTGATTGTTTTTTATATATTGTAAGCAATTACAATACAACAATGGTCTATATAAAAAAATGATAGAAGAAATTATTACTTGGATATTATAATCTATCAAAAGAAGTAGAGTTAAGAAAGAAAAAATATTAAGACTTTGATTTATAATAAAAAAGATAATTATTTGTTTTTAATTTAATATAACTTTATATATAATAATATCTTATTTAGTCACTAATTCAATACTTATATTTTATTAAGATTTTATTTAAAATTTCTATATAAATTATCAAATATGTTGGTATTTTAATCAATATTCATATATTATATTCTTTACAATGACTTCCATCAGTTTGTAAAGAAAAGGCTTATCTATCTAATATTTTAAGTTGGATTGAATTATTATTAAAGACCTCTTTGATAATATATGGTCATGTCTAAAGTGCATCAAATTTAGTTGAAAAGTTTAATTTTCTTGTATCTTGAACCATCATCTACATTTCTAAAGTAAGCAAATATTTTTTTAATTTTTTTTTATCAAAGATCTCTTTTCTTCTTCTTTGAGTAGTTTCTATGTGTTGGATTGTAAATTTTTGAGTCTCACTTAGTCCTTCCAAATTTCCTAATTATTCTTTCAAAAATTAAAAATTATCCAATCTTTTATTAATGTCAATACTTAAAGATGCAACTTTAAGCTTTATAAATTAAATGTGGATGTCTTTTTCTTCATAGGAATTATTTGCTAACTATTTGGCAAAATCACCATCATCTTCATATTTATATAGTCAAAGATTAATACATATTATTGGAACAATGGTTGAAGTTGAATTAAGTTTAATAAAATTGATTTGATTGAGTTTTATATTTAATGGTATTTTTTTCAATAGAATTAAGACTTTAAGTCTAATATGGCTAAATATTATTATTATTGTTTGATTGTTCAAAGGTCCAAAAGTAAAATAAGGTTTAAAAGCCCTTCAATTGGTTATTTCTTTAGATTGCGTCAATCATCTTCTTTCTATTAAAAGAAGGTAGCTATCAAATTTCTTATATAATCAAATTATATAAAATAATATTATATAATCTACACCTCCTACTCGCGTGCGCAGATTATAAATTTGACCTAGAGGTTGAGAAGGTCTTTGATCAGTTAATCTAACTTTCATAATTGCCTTGTGAATGATTTTCAATTCTAACTTATTCATGGTGGATTCAAGCATAATATTAATACTACTTCTATCATCTACTATGATCTTAAGAATAATTTTATCTATAATTTATATATCTATTTTAACAGGTCTATATTTTTAATTCTTTTTTTTATTTCTTTGTAATATTTCAATTTACATCTTGAACTTCAATTCTAGCTATTCCTTCTATATTTTTGGTTTTTCTTTATATAATTATTCATTCCTTGAGGTCTTTTTTAATGGTTGGTGCTACTTGAATTAATTGACCAAAAGAAATGTTGGCCTTAGCCCTATAAGGATCTTGCTATAAATCATATGATTCTACAAGGTTGAAGATTCTAATAGCTATTGGATATTTTAAAAAAATACTTGAAGTCTAAGGCCCTTTTTTGCATACAAATTGATATTCTTTTTCATCATATTTAACTAGAAAAGACAATTGGTTGTCTTTTAATTTTTTAGCTATTTCTTAGATAATTTTTTTTAATTCTACAAACTTAGGTGATTCTTCTAAAGTATCTATAGATAATTCATCTCTTTCAAGTTGTACTAAATCTATTGGTTTTTTAGCACGTATACTTTTAGTCACAACTAAAGAAGCTAAATATCTATAATTCAAAGAGATCTCTTTGCTCTCATGTTGCACCAAGTTGGATTGAGAAGATAGTAAATTTGATATAAAATGTACATCAAGTTGCGCCATTATATATCTAACATCTTGAGAAGATGGTAGTTTTTGATTTTACTTTAGATTTTGATTATATCCTAAAGATCTTTGTAATGTTTCCTAATTAGTTTGAACTATTATTGAAGGTTGGAGATTTTGACCATTGCTTTAATAGTCATAATACATATTTGATGGACTATTTATAATAATAAGCTCTATAAATCTAAGTCCTTGTAAATCTCCTATAATTTGATTGGTATAATTTTTTGAAGAAAAATTTAAGAAAATAACCTTATTAGATCTTCTATAATAATCCATAAGATGAGATCTTCTATAATTAGAGTATATTATTCTATTTTCAATCCAAGATTAACCTACTCGATGTGGTTTTTTATAAGTATGACAAGGTAGCATATTATTTTTTTGATTTAAAAGAATATTTGGATTTATTTGTCTCAATTAATGAATAGGCTTCTATGATTGGAGTTGATTATTTTTTATAAGATATTGTAGAAATTGTGTGCAAAATTGGGATGCATAGTTCACTTATTTATAATTTATATATTATAATCCAAAAGTATGAATCCTTGATTTATGATATTTAGGCTCTACAATTGGGTTTTGATTTTTAATGAGGTAAGATATTTGTTCACTTATAGCTTTCATAGTGTTTATTATCTTATTTTTGAATACATCATTAGCTTATCTTATCTCACTTTTCAACTCTTTTAATCTAATATTATTGAAGGATCTAGATAAGAATTGGTCATGTGGGTCTTATACCGCTAAGAACATTGGATTTTTTATGAGCAATAAAAAGATAGAAGGTTGAAAGTAATTTAAAGCTAAATATTGATGGGATTCCATAAGTTGATATTATAAGAATATGAAAGTTGGTATTGATTTTTCTACCCTTCTAAGCATACAATCATTTCTTATCAATGATTTCTACCTCCAAAGCAATTTGAATAGTTTGTTTTAAATCTTTAGATTTCTTGTTTAATATACTCCAAATTGTAGAAAGCATGGCAAAACCTTGGATAAAGTAGTGTCTTATGGTATCTTCATTTAAAAGATTACCAACGTATCAAGTGCATACTACATAAAATTACGTCATATAAGAGGTGATATCTTCAGAGGGACCTTGTCTAATATTTGTCAAAATTCAAAAAGCTTATTATTGGCCAATTATGGATCTAAATTGACAAAAGAAGGTTGCTAAGAGTTGTTCCTATGTAAAAAAGGATCCTTCTATATGGAATATATATCATGTATATATAGAATCTGTTAAAGTAGTTGAAAATCATATCAAATAGTATCCATGGTTGATTACTAAACTAGTGATTAATACTTTCACAAACCATTCTATATGAATTGCAAGGTCTTCATTGGTAGATCCACTAAACCTTAAAAGATGGAAGGTAAAATTGTTGCTCCTTATAATTCCAAAGGTACAACAATAGGTAATATTCTAGGCAGCATCATGGGATCAATTTGGATGTTTGTAGGAAAATATTAATTACTTCTATTTGCTATATTAACTCTTTGAATTAGAAAGGATGAAGGTTCTACTTGAGGCTCTGAAAGATGGCCTATACTAAGCTCCATTCAAATAGAAGCTTGTAACATCTTATCACAAAGTTCTTCTAACACGTTGATTTATATAACTATAGATTTTACCTCTTTTTGGTTTTGTAAAATATATCCAGATTGCAAAATATAGTCAATAAAAAGATAAGTTATCTTAAAATTAAGTTTAAGTGGCATACAACTAAATATATTATTTTTAAATTACTCACTTAAGGTAGAAGAAGATATAATAGATAGTTTAGACAACAAAAATAAATCTAAATATTTATAATATATTTAATTTATTTTATGAAATAATATCAAATCTTTTTTTTTTTTACCTATTTGTGAAGCACATAGTTTAATTATATATTAAGATGAGATCTTGTACTGATTTCAAAATAGCAATATCATCCTATAATTAAACCTTTGTCATAAGTGATGCATGTATTCCAACTAAATATCAAGTTAAGATCTTATTCCAACTTTAAAATAGTAGAATCATATATTAATTAGAATTTATTTTATAATTAGAGATTGAAAAATAAGGCCAAGGATAGTACAAGTAATATAAAATTTTTAATATATGGATACTATAAAAATCAAATGGACCAGATAAAAGACAATCTATAAGGCAACTTGTAATAATTAGCTATATCTCATGGAGGTCATCACTTCCTACAAGTACATGTTTAATGCCAAAAAGAAGTTATGTTAGTTATCAATCCAACTTCACTTCTCTACAAAATGTCTAAAAATTGAAGCACCTATGACAAACACAATTAGGTTTTTTAAAATAAAAAAAATAGATTGAAATTTTTTTTATTACCTATAATTGAATATTTTAATATTTGATTATACTATAAGGTGATAGAATGGTTAAGATATTATCCTTAAGATAATAAGTCTCGTCATGCTCATTTTCAAATGTATTTGAAATTTCAAATAAAAAGAAGAACTAAGGTTTGAAATCCACCAAGTTACTCCTGGCCGTTGTCATATTACGTGTTATCTTGTTCGGGAATGCACCAGGCACCTGGCTATAGAAGATAAAATAATATTTGTAAATAACCAAGAAACCCTAATAGGTTTCACCCATGTATGAGGAATATAATTCAAACTTCAATTCAAAAGTGTTTAAAAAAACTCCTCTTAATAACATCAACCATATATATACCCCAATTACCTCGTTTCTTTTATAATTAAGCAATTTTTATTTTTGTTTGTAAGCCCTAATCCTAATCAGTGAGCTTTGATAAGCTATAATTTTTAATCTTACTATCCACTTAGTATGAAATTTTGCACACAAATGTTGGTATAAGCTTCTTATATGCTCAGAAAAATTTAGCTCAACCCAACTTATAGATTGCAAGAAAATACCCAAAAAGCGCACTAATGACACTCGGCCGCCAACTTGAAGATTGATGTAGAAACTCTAGTAGTGATTTCTTCTTCTTTCACTGCTAACTTCAGCTCAAACTTGGTGTGTAGCTCAACCTATAAGTCTTCTATGAGCATACCAAAATTTACATTGATCCAATTGGTGCATCTTTAGTTATTATAGAAATCCTATCCAACCCTAAACTGCTAACTTCCGACAACCCTTTGTATCAAAATTCAAATATCTCCTGATTGCATTGCTAGATTAATACAAATTTTTGTATACACTTAGCACACTCAACAATCTAGACAATACCAAATTTTGAACTATAGATGCTATACAGATTGCACAAATCACTCAACAGTACAAGCCATCATTGTCTTATATAAAACCTAAAACACCAATACAAATCTTGACTTTGAATAGTGATTGCTAAGTCCTCCAAAATCTTGTGGTCACAAGCTAAATGCCTTTGGAACCCTCTTCAAGCTAGCTATCCAATTTTAATTGCCGATCTTCAAATGTCCCCTTTTCTTGCCTTTAGTGGTCATTTTTGTTCCTAGAGGTCTGATTTCGACCCTGTCTCATACCCGGTCTTTTTCTAGGTATCAATTCAACTAATTCTAAGGATTTTAAAGTTAAATCCTATCCTTAACTTAATCCTAGTATCAACCATAATAACTATTTTTTTTTTCTATCCTATTTTAATTAACTTATGGCTTTTCAAAATCAGTAATAGAATTTGTATAGCCTAGAAGAAAACCTTCACAACTAACTTTTATCTGTTAGCTATTAAAACAAGAAAATAATCTAAGAGGCTTCCATAATCCTTTTCTTAAGTATCCTAAGTTCCTATTGAACTAAGATAATCAAGTATTAAATATAAATTACTCTTATCTATACCTTTCACTATATAAACGTGCTGCAACACGACACCGTGCTCTTTTTTTGTTTTTATTTTTATTTTTTTCTAAAATTTTAGATAAATTGAAGAGCTAAGGTTTGAAATCCACCTAATTTTGCCAAGCTATGCTCTTTCTTTGCTTTAATTTAAAATTTTAAATAAATTGAAAAGCTAAGATTTGAAACTTATCAACATTAATCTTTATATTTAAATTTATATATGAATTCCACTATATGCTTTTGAAGTGACAACCAACATAAAAAGAACCACCAAATAATATTAATATTAATACTAAATTAATCAAATGTTACTTAAAGTTAGAAGTAAAAATAAATTAATGGATAAATAAAATATATAAAATTTATATCAATATATAAAATTTATTATGCATAAAAATAAAAATAAAAATAATATTAATAAATAAAAGTAATAGTAATCATTAAATATAAAAAATAAGATTTAAAAGAAATAAATAAGAAAAATAAATAAATAAATAATAAATTAAAAAATAAAAAAAATAAAAAGAAAAAATAAAAAATAAAAAAAGATAAAATAAAATAGAATTTATAATAAAAATTAAAATAAAGATTAAAAATAAATTAAAATACTAATTTAATTTAAATTTTAATAATTAATAAAATAATTATTTTAATTTTATAATATAATTTTAATTTTAAATTTAACTTTTATTTTATTATTATTCTAATTATTTTTTATTTTATTTTAATTTTTAATTCTATTTTTTATTATAATTTGATATGATTAAGATAAAATTTAAAATAAAAAATTTAAAAATACAATATAAAATCAACAATATAAATAATTGAAGAGATAGAAATCATTAACTTCAAATATGGAGTACATGAAATTTCCAAGGCAATAAATTCTTTCTAGTCTAAAATTCACTACAAATTCAAATCAAGTCCAAATTGAACATATAATAACTCTTTAGAAAGCTAACATCAAGATATACCACCTCAAAAAGTTTTAACTTTAAAGATACAATACATAAAAATTGATTGATGAAAATTTGAGAGCAAATCAACATTCAATTCAATCATCAAATTTTTGACTATCTTATAAATTTAAAATTCAAAATACTTTGTATACATCAATAAAGAAGAGATGTAAAAAATTTACCAATAATAAAGACTAATTTAAATTTTCCACTCAAAAAGATCAAGTAAAATATGAATTAAAATATACTAACTCTATATTAACACATATAATTAGAAGCACCATCTCTTGTCAAATGCACCATTTATGTAAAGATAAAGTTTATCCCTCAACCAAAATTAATGCATGGCCTCAATTAAGAGTTGCTTATAAATAGTGGTATAAAATATAAAGAGCAATAAATAATAATAAAGGAGAAGAATAACACAAAACAAGTGAAATATGTGCAATTAAATAATTCCACAATACCAAATTAATTATAGTCTGTTCACTAGATTTTTATCTAGTAAAAAATAAAAATAAAAGTAAAAATTATATTTTCAAGTAGATAATTTTTTATATTTCTAATGATATAAAAAACATATAAATCCAAGTTACTATGAATAAATTATGATAGTTTAAAGATAAAAGGTAAATAATAAAAAAAATTAAGTGAACAACTTATTTAAAAAATCAAAAGTTTGAAGTTCACCAAGGCTCACAAATAGTATGTAAGGGTGTCCTAGAGAGGCCATGAGGCCTTAGTCTTATCTTCCTACCTACATCCAAGGTACTACAATCCATATGGAACTTATACACCTCCTTTCTTACAAGGACTATATTAGTTGCTGGTCCTCTTATTTTCTACTAGTAGAACTAATTTTTTTGCATTTTTGACTTGACCATGGTGTTTAAAAACATCCAATTAGCCTTAAAACCTTGTATGGCCTTCAAATCTTGCTCCATTTCTTCATAATGGCTCCCAAGGTGGTAAAATTTATTTTTACCAAAGTCTTCAAAATTATTCAAAAAATTTCTAAAAATTTCTAAATAAATTCTAAATAAAGTTTAAAAATCTCTATAATATTTTTAAGATAATAATATTAATTTAAGACTATTTTATTTTATCTTGGTGATTTCTTTATAATAATAAAAATATTTTAAATCAACTAAAAATCCTATTTTTTATATAAATAATTAAAAAGATATGAGGTTTTTTTTTCATGCTTCTTCTACCTACTAAGTAATATTAATATGTTTCTAATAAGTAATATATATAGATAAAAAGGCCAATATAGACATTAATTTCAAAAAATAAATACTAATTATTATAATTAAAAAAAATACTAAACCAACTAAGATAATTGCCTTCAAGACTTACTAAGATTCTATTTGTATGACTTTTTTTAATAAGACTCTTGTAACTTATAAAATCTTCTAAATTTTAATGAATATTTAAATATTTAAATAGAATCTCTAATCTTAATATTTTAATATTTAAATAACTTAAAATTATAATTTTATTTAATCCATCAATTAAGATTCATTGATAGGATTTATAGTAGATTAAGATATTATCAAGATAGATCACTACAAATATTAGATACTTTTGAAAGATTTCATTCATTAAATGCTAAAAGCTATGCAAAGTCATGGTTCTATTTGAGTGACTTTAGATATTGAGAAATAAAAAAGATTTGCATTTTTGAGCATATTAAAAATTCTATGGTAAATCTATAAGTAAAATTTTTTGGATTTATATATGTAGTTGTGTTGAAAGTTTTTTGTAAATTTAAGCTTAATTTGATAGTTAAATCAAAAGTTATTGAAGTTTAAATTAGCTAAGGTCTCAAAAATTGGATTTTTAAGATCAATAAGGATTTTTGTGATTTTGAACAATTTTCTAGTTAGATTGGAATGATTTTTTTATCAAGTTGGTAGTTAATTTAATTTTTAATATTTTTATAAAATTTTAGAATATATAAACAGTACAAAAAAGAAATATTGATACCAAAAGATTAACATCAAGGTTGGAGAAGGAGGGTAGCCAACACCTAAGAGGATTAGGTGTTTTTTCTTTCAATTGATAAGTTTGATTCTCTTTAAATTTTATATATTGATTTTTAACTAAAAAATTAAGAAGTGTGAAAATTTTGAATAAAGAGCAAAAGTTAATTTGATAATTATTAAAAATTTAAATATGCTATTAAATTGATTAGATCTTCATTAGAATTTATTAAAATATTAGGATTTCATTAGGATTCATTAGGATATTAGGATTTTATTAGAATTCATTAAGATATTAGAATTTTATTAGAATAGTAAGATTTCATTAGGATTTTATTAAAATTTGACTAAGATTTGACTTAGAATTTGATTAAAGATTTGATTTAAGATTTGATTTATGATTTAATTAAGATTTGATTAAGATTTGATTAAGATTTAACTAAGATTTGATTTAAGAATTGTCTAAGGATTTGACTAAGATTTGATTAAGATTTGATTAAGATTTAATTAGGATTTAATTTAAGATTTGTCTTAGGATTTGTGTAAGATTTGACTTAAGATTTAATTTAGAATTTGATTAGGATTTTATTATAATTTGATTAAAATTTAATTAGGATTTATTCAAGATTAATTAAAATTTGATTAGAATTTATTTAACATTATATTAGAATTGTTAGATTTTTGATTAGTTGCAATATATAAGTGTACCTTCTACAATTAAGTGCTTAGTACATTTTTAAACAAGATGACACATAATACAAGTTAAGTAGTAAACTCAACGTGAATGTTTGAGGTAGGAGGTATTGGATTTTGTTCATTCTTATTTAGATTTGATGAAAAAAAAGGCAAGAAGATTGAAGTTGGAACTTTAATGGGAGCTTTGAGTGGTTATTCAATTAGAGCTTCTAGTGGATTTTCTATTGAAAGATAAAATATGTATATGGATCCAAATATTGCAAGTATGTCGTAAAGATAAAATTCATCCCTCAATCCAAATTACAAGATGGATTCACTTAAGAATTGCTCGTAAATGGTGGAATGAAGTGAAGGAAGCAATTAGCAAGAACAACAAGAAGAACAATCACAAAATAAGTGAAGTAAATAATATTAAGCAAGTGTATAATTTAAAACTAGGTCATAGTTTGTTCACTATATTTTTATCTAATAAAAAATAAAAATAAAAAATAAAAAATATATTTTTGAATAGATTTTTTTTTTAATCTTTTAAATGATGTAAAAAAAATATAAATCCAAATAAATCCAAATAAATTATGATAGTTCAAATATAGAAGGTAAATAATAGAAAAATTAAGTGGAAAATTTTTACTTCAAGGGTAACTTGCTTAAGAGATCATGAGTTCGAACCTCACCAAAGCTCACAAATAGTATATAAGAGTGTCCTAGAGAGGTCACAAGGCCTTAGTCTTATCCTCCTACCTACATCCAAGGTGCCACAACCCATATGGGACTTGTACACCTCCCTTCTTACAAAGACTATACTAGCTGCTGGTTTTCTTATTTTCTACTAGTAAAATTATTTTTTAAAATTTTTTGACTTCACTATAGTATTCAAAAATATCCAATTAGCTTAGGAATCTTAAATGGCTTTCAAATCTTCTTCCATTTCTTCATAATGGCTCCTAAGGTGGTAAAGCTCATTTTTATCAAAGTCTTCAAAATTATTCTAAAAATTCCTAAAAAATTCTAAATAAATTTTAAATAAATTATAAAAATTTCTATAATATTTTTAAAATGATAATATCAATTTAAAACTAATTTTTTCTACCTTGGTGATTTTTTTATAATAATAAAATCAATTTAAATCAACTAAAAATCCTATTTTTTACATAAATAATTAAAAAGATATGAGATTTATTTCTCATGCTTCTTCAACCCGCTAAGTAATATTTATATGTTTCTAATAAATGATATATGGAGATAGAAGGCCAATATAGACATTAGTCTCAATAATTAAATGTTAATTCTTATAATTAAAAAAAATTACTAAATCAACTAAGATAATTACCTCCAAGACTTACAACTGCTCTATTTCTTTTCTACTAATATCATTTTCCTTCATTTAGCATCCTCTAAATACATCTTTACTTCATGATTGTAATTTTGGCACTCTAAAAGTATTCTTTTGTCTTAAAATAATTAATGAGTTAATTTGATGACTCACATATATTTTAAGTATTTATATTATTTATGCAACAACAACAATGCAATGATTGTAAGGAGACTTTGGTAACCAAAGAATTTTAAGCAATGATTAATAAGATTGACTAGTTTGATGGAAAAGAGACTTCAAAATATTTGATGTGTTATATATAAAAAATAGAATTAAATTATATTTTTGAAAAGAAAATGATTGAATTATTTAAACTTGCAACAATATTGAAGATTAAAAAACATGTGAAATCAAATATAGAGCATTTTGGAAGTTTACGGGAGATATTTTCACATGCATAAAAAGATGAATATATCTTAAAAGATACTGATTGGATTATTAAGAAATTATTCCTAAAATATATTGAGTAGTTTAATAAGAATTTGCAAACTATGGAGCTATTAAGGGAATTTGAAAGATAGTAATTTTTATTAATAAAAATTTAAAAAAATTAACATTAGAGCCAAATAAGATTGAATCATTTCTTTGAGCTGATAGAGAATTATAAAAAAAATTGGAGGTTCTTCTTGAAGATAAAGAGGAAGATGAAGAATTAACAACAAAATAGAAGAATATTGAAGATGTAGGATTACTTGAAATAGAAGAAAAGAGAAAGAATACGAGAAATATTCAATGAGTAGCATAAGCATTTAGAATTCAAATATCTACTATATAATCAACCATGCCTATTATCCAAACTCTAGTGGTTACATCAAAAAAAAAAAAAAGATATAAGAATTGAGAAGATTATATGTGGAATACGAGATCTTTAAATTAAACTTATAAGACTTAAAAAAAAGACTTCTACAAATAATTCAAAGACTATTTCTAAACAAAAATATGTGCAAAGATATATTTGATGTTTTTCATTCTTCAAAAGATTGTAATGAATTTAATAATATAGTATGACAAGGAGTTATTTTTTGAAAAGATGAAAAAGTGGTATTGAAAGACATTAGAGATCTTTTTCAAACCAACTTTGATAAGGGAGATATAAAAGCATTGGTTCAAAATTATTTTATAACACATAGAATTACGACATAAAAAATTATAAGTTATGGTGCTAGGATGGATGATAACTTGAATAGAAATATAGAAACAAGTGGATTTTGATCTTCCGCTATTTTTACAATACAAAAAGAAAAGATGTCATGAAAAGTATTATTAAAAGACTATTGCTACAATTTGTAGTGCTATAAGTTGAAAAGATCTTATAGATGTTTTTTTAGTCTATACATACATTACTAAAAATCAACGTGAAGCTTTAATGGAAGAAAAAATGAGGAAGAATTTTCATGATATAAGACAAAGAAATTCTTTTAAGAAGCAAATTTGAGGAGATAAGACTAGTAATATGGCTTCACAAGAATTACCTATAGAAGATGCTTCAATAATTTTGAAAGAAAAAAATAATAATAATAATAAATAAAATAAATTAGTAGCTTAGAAATTACTCTCCAATATTAAAGTAGCAACAAATTTAAGAGAAGTGCTTGAAGAATGTGTATTCAATACTAAGGTTGAGTTTATATTAAAAGAAATTCTAGGGATTACAAAGAAAGAATTTTATAATATTATTATTCACATCATTAAATAGATACTAAGAAGGACCTCTTACATTAGCATTAGAAAATGGTAAAACCAGGCCTATACCTTAGGATTTCATTATATTGCATTATCAAGTAATTGAAAATGAATAACTTTATGATGATATTTAAACATGGCATTAAATAGAAATAGCAATTAATAGATAAAATAGGATTGAATTATACTATTGATGCAAAGATATATTAGAATAAAAAAAAATTTGGTAATTTTTGTAAGGAATCAATAAATGAAGACAGAGGTCATAATCAACAAGTGTATTTTGAGGATTAGAATAAAAAAGAGATAGAGGCTTTAAATCATTATACTCAAAAATATTGGACTAGAGTGACTACAAAAGTATTAATGAAGGTTGGAAATATTAAGAAACCAATTGTTATTTTAATTAACCACAATTCAAAAATAAATCTTATATCTAAAGATCTTTACAAGAAACAAAGATGGCCAATTGATATAAAGTATGGATAGACAATACAAGTAGCTAATAATACACAAGGTGAATTATATAAGGCTTGTCCAAATGTCAAAATCCAAACTAATGATGTTGCAGCAAAATAATTTTTTTTTATTTAAGATACATTTTATTCACTTATTTTAAAATAATCATATATTATGGCAATATGGATAAAAAAAAAGGTACTTAATGATGGTTTAATTTATATTCAAATATGCAATAAGGATAAAAAAAAGGCAATATAATTTCTAATTGTGCTTTCAAATCATAAGCGGTGTCATATTGTAATTCCTTACAGTATGTAAAAATCAATTAAAATATATAATATGATCATAAGTTTTAATATGTGGTAGAATGTTTAATAAAGTATTTAAAAGAATTGATGTAAAAAACTTTATTTTGATTTTTTTTACTTATTTTTATTATTGCTTTTAAATTATATAGAACCTAAATGTTTAATATGAAGCCTTGAGAGAAGATTGGAGCCTGGAAAGATAAAAAAAAAACTACTAAGGGGCTTATTTAGAAGCATGAAAGCAAAGTATGGATGAATGAAGGCAAGGAGTGAAGCTCTTTATTTCTATTGATTGATAGTCATGCCCAATAGGCTTTAAGGAGGCTATCTATAAGGAAACAAGGATTTTAGCAACTTCAAAGAAGGCATTTAAAAATCAAAGACTAGAATTAGAAAGCTTATATTTTGTACTACAATTGTGATATAAGAATTAAGAGATTTAAAGTTTTTATGAAGAAGGAGTAGGCGCTTGAAATTAAGGTATACAAATTATATCTATTATCATTCTTTTGAAGACACAAGGAATTCTATAAGAGCTTTTGGAGATTAAAAAGTGCAATTAGAAAGGAGATTTCAAGATCTACATCTAATGTAGAAGAATTTCTATATTTAGAATTATAAAAAAAAAAGATATTAGAAGTCAAAATTAGCAGATTGAATTCCATGGTAGTAAGTAGACTAATTTGTTAATAGTGATATTTTTTGCCATATCTTGAGCTTTTAAACGAATTTTTGTCTAAAAATTTCCAAGAAGATGAATTATTATGTTTAAAAGCTATATATCAAAGTTTCATAGCATTTAGATTTTTAATTTATGAAATATAAAGAATTTAGTACACAGTTGTTTATAAACAAGGGTTTAAAGCCACTATTAGGATTTTAGCAATATCTAAAGATTGGTAATGAATCAATGGTTAAAATTTGTTATAATAGTTGTTAAGAATATATCAGTACTTTATGTAAATTTTGAGTAGATTTGGACACTTTGATTAAAATTTATAATTTATTGAAGTTTAAAAAAATTCCTTCTTTATGGGTGAATGAGGGTTTTAGAGTATTTTGTTATATTTGAGTGTTTTGTAAAAGTAAGACTTATGTATTGGATGTAATAGCCCTATAAAGAAGACTTTTATATAAATTTGGAAGTTTTATTATTTTAGATTTTGGTTGAATAATTAGTGGTAGCTAGAAGCTTTGTGCTTTCTTAGGGTAAATTCTCTCTACCACAACAACAAAATTGAGACATATTGAGAAAGAATCCATTACTAAGGATTGTTGAAGGATTTAAGGATTTTGAAGAAATACTACTATAAAGTAAGATTATAGAGGTACAAAAGAAAATATTGTCATATTATGTGATGCCTTGTTTGGAAATGCACTATATATCTAGCTGGGGAAGGTGAGGTTGCAGTTTACAAATACTCAAGAACCTTTAATAGATTTCATCTATATAAAAAGAATATGATTCAAATTTTAATACAAGATTACTTAAGTCAATACAAAGTGCTTAAAAATACTCTTCTTCATAACTTCAACTACATGTAAAATCCAATTGCTTTGTTACTTGTCAGAATTAAATAACTAAGATTTTTCTTTGCAAGTCCTACCCTTAGTCAATAAACTTCAATAAGCTATAATTCCTAATTTGACTATCAATTTGGTACAAAATTTTGATTCTCAATACAAACCCTGATTTTAGATAACAATTGCTAAGTCTTATCAAACCATTTAGAAACAAGTCTAATGCCTTTGAAACAAGCTTAAAGCTAGCTCTCCAACCTTAGTTGCCAATTTCCAAATGATCTAATATCTTATCCTTGGTGGCCATCTTTGTGGTTGGAGGTTGGATTTTGATCTTGTCCCATACATGATCAATCCTTAGATATCAATCCAACTTATTCTAAGGATTTTTAAGCTTCACCCTATCCTCAACTTAATCCTAGTATCAACCGTATTAATTATTTGCCTCTTCTATTCTATTTTTATTAACTTATGACTTTTTAAAAATAGTGAAAGAGTTTCTACAACCTAGAAGAAAAATTTAATAACTAATTAATATCTATTAGCTATTAAAATAAGAAAATAATCTAAGAGGCTTTCATAAATCTTTTCTTAAATATCTTAAGTTCCTATTGAATCAAGATAATTGAATATTAAGTAGAAATCATTCTTATTCATGTTTTTCACTACATAAACGTATTATAATATGATAACATATTTTCGTAAGATGTAGGTGCCTTTGATACAAGTTTTATTGATATTTTTTAAAATAGAAGTATTATATATAAAAAAATTGAGAATTTAAAAAAATAAAAAAATAAAAAAATAAAAACTATAAAATATTAATTATGTGAATTGGAAACATTAGAAAATAATGAAAAGATTTTTAATATTTATGAAGAAAATGGATTGGAAGATTCTTTGGAATTTATTGCATTAATTGAATTAAAAGATGATGATAAGGTTGTGCAAATTCATTCAAGAAAAATTTATTCTATATTTGAATCTTTTCAAGCATTAGAGGTTATTGTAGAAACAAAATATAAGATAGTAAATAAGAAGGTGAAACTTATTATGGGACCTTTGCCAAAGAATTTTAAAAAACAAATAGAAGAAGTATCAAGGAAAAAGAATTTTAAAGATTCAAGAAGTATTGTATATCAATTTATTAAGGAGACTTTTGAAGAATTAAGGATTGGATCTGATGGTTCTTTATTATTGGAAGAAATTATATATTTTAAAGAGATGCTTACAAAACGAAGTAAATTATTTGCTTTTAAACCTCATGAGATAGGATGTGTAGATCCTAATATTGTAACTCCTATGTTATCTTCACAATACAACATGTGCTTTGGAATTTGAGACCAATTTTAGTACCAAGGGCTCACTTATCTAAATTGATGGACTTATTAAAAGAATAGATATAAATGAAGATTTTGAAGTCTTTTTTTGCTCCATATTCTAATCATTGGTTTACAATACCTAAAAAAAAATAGATTACTATAATTTATATAAGATATGTAGTCAGTAAATGCAATAATTATTAAAAATGTACATATAAGAGCTTTAATATATAAGTTTGTTGAAGTATTTGCAAGAAGGACAATTTATTTAATATGTGATTTATATTTGAGCTATGATCAATTTCAACTTGTATATAGAAGTAGAGAAATGGCAGCAATGAAAATATTATTTGAATTATTTAAAATGTGTACTCTTCTATAAGGTGCTACTAATTCAATTGTACATATGATGAATGGAATGAATAAGGTGTTGAGAGACTTCATTCTTAAAAAAACTATATCTTTTTTAGATGATATTCTTATAAAGAGATATAAAAAATAAAATAAAAATAAAATTTTAGATAAAAAAGGATATCGTAAGTATATTATTGATTATATACAAGATTATAAAAAGATTTTAATTTGACTTAAAGAAGTTTATCTTACACTATTTGAAGCAAAATCTAAATTTGAAATACAAGAGGTTGTAATTTTTGGATATTTATGTAGATTTTATAGAAAAAAATTGCATGTAAGCAAAGTTGATGCAATTGAAAAGATGAAGGAGATATGTGATTTTTTAATAGAAGTACATAGGTTTTTAGGTATATGTGTGTTTTATTGTATATAGATTTTTCATTACGCTTATATAGAAAATCCATTATATGAATTATTATGAAAATATTATCAATTTAAATGGGAGGAGAAGCACACTAAAGTAATGCAAAGGCTAAAGGTGTTATTGTTATCACATCCAATTTTAAGAAAAGTTGATTATGAATTTAATAGACAAATAATTCTTATTGTAGATACTAATCCTAGTACTATTGGATGGATTGTAGGTCAAGACAATTTAAGTGGAAATAGCTTTTCAATTTGATTTAGAGCTAAGATTTTGAGTATTCACCAACGTAAATATTCACAAGTCAAAAGAAAGCTATAGAGAGTTGTTTTAGCAATAAAAGTTGAAAAAGACTATTTGATTAGTATAATGGTAGTAATTGAAATAGATTGCTTGTCATTGCTTAGAATGATAATTAATTCTACAATATTAGATATTACAATGCTAAGATAGATTCTTTATATCAAGTCATTAAATCTAAAATTTTGATATATTGCTTAGAATGATAATTAATTTTATAATATTAGATATTGCAATGCTAAGATAGATTCTTTATATCAAGTCATTAAATCTAAAATTTTGACATATTGCTTACAAAGATAATTTAGTAACAAACATGCTATCTCAAATAAGATATGATAATGAAGATGAGATGATTAAAGATAATGATGATATTGGAACAAAATTTTATTTGGTTTCAAATCTTAATAAGGAGGATAAGTTATTTTTTGAAGAATTTTATGATGGAGAATTATTGGATATTAGTTATTACTTAAATACCTTGATTAAATAAATAAATTGGTCTATAAAAAATTTTAAAAAATTTATAAAAAAATATATTGATTTTTGTTTCAAAAGTGATTCTTATGGAAGAGACCAAAAAAAAAAATTGGGATGCCACAATAAATAATAGACAATAAGAAAGACCAAAAAAATTATCAAAAGAATTTCACAACAGTCTATGAATAAGACATAGGATCCAAAATTTGTACTTTAGATGTATGGAAAAGATCATTGTACATTATAGAGAATTAGATGCAAGACAAGCTCGTGATTTCTTTGAAAGATGTGGAATTAAATTATCATTGACTAGTGCTTATAATCCAAAAGTAAATGCAAAAAGTGAATGTGGTCATCTACCAATTATAAAAGCATTAGTTAAAGTTTATAATAGAAAGGTGAAAGAATAGCTTTGACTCATATTATTTGTATTGTTGGCTGATTGAATAACTCATAATTTAGTAATAGAGTATATACCTATTAAGCTTATGATACATCAAAAATCTATTATGCCAATTGAAAAAAATACCAACTTGAAGTGTGCTACCATAAAAAGGTGGATTGATACAAAAAGAACTTTTAGCTATTAGGATTTGGCAACTTGAACAAAGACCAAAAGATGTCCAAATAGCATTAAAAAGGTTGAAAAGGACAAGGTTATAAAATAAGGCTCAATTTGATAAACAATATCAATTAAGATCTAAAGCAATTGAAGAAGGTGATTGGATTTTGGTCTATAATGGTAATTTGGATAATCAACATAGTACCTTACAAAAATTTTCTAAACAATGGTTTGGACTATATATAATAATAACAGTTCATAATAATGCAACCTATTTGCTAAAAGAGATGGATGGAATAAAATTATATATATTAATTATTGGAAAACAAGTAAAGATATTTAAACAACAACGTTCAGAAGCCAACATAGAAGATCTTCTTGAAGACTTTAATTTTCCAAGCCAAGAAAATGGTTTTGATTTGGATAACAAAAATAATAAAAAAAATTGATGAAGACATTGAAGGCATAGTATAAAGCCAACAACAGCATATGATTTATTTGACACATATCAAAAAATACTCAGATTTAGAAGGGATAGATGTCATGTTATAATACAAGTATATGATAAAAGAGAAAAATAAGACATATATTATAAAAAAGCTTAATTGAAGATTAAATTAAAAAATTACTTTAAAAAATAAGATAAAAAATAAATAAAATAAAAAAATAAAAAAATAAAGAGATGATAAAAATATTTAGTATTAATACCATCTTTTTATAAAAAAGACTTCCATTTATTTTATAAGGCCATAAATAAGATAAAAATAAGATAAATTAATAAAAATACTATTATATACATCTTAAGATCAAAGCAAAGGATAGTTTCCAACAAAAATTATCTAAAAAAACCTTAGATTGATACTCAAGGAGGGCCAATTATGAACCAAGGTTGAAATAAGATCCCAAGGTACAAAATCATGTACCAACAATAGATGGGATCTTTTTTTTGTTAATCAAAAAGTGAAGTTTGAGAGTAGATTCAATAGGACTTTTTTAAGCATTAGTTTTAAGGCTTTTGGATTTGTAATGACTTTGTGAGAGCTATACAAAGTCATGGTTCTATTTGAATGACTCTAAATATTGAGAAATAAAAAAGATTTTTATTTTTTAGCATATTCAAAATTTTGTAGTAAATCTATAAGTGGAAATTTGTGGATTTTTATATGTAGTTTTATTAAAAGTTATTTATAAATTTAAACTTAATTTTATAGTTAAATCAAAGATTATTGAAATTTAAATTAGCTAGGGTCTCAAAAATTGGATTTTTAAGATTATTGAGGATTTTTGTAATTTTGAGTAATTTATTAGTTAGATTAGAATGATTCTTTATTAAGTTGATAGTTAATTTAGTTTTTAATATTTTTATAATTTTTTTGAATATATAAATGATGTAAAAAGAAGATATTGATACTAAAAGATTAATATCAAGGTTGGAAAAAGAGGGTAGCTAATACCTAAGAGGTTTAGGAGCTTTTTCTCTCAATTGGCAAGTTTAATTTTTTTCAAATTTTATAAATTAGTTTTTAACTAAAAAATTAAGAAGTGTGCAAATTTTGAATAAAGATCAAAAGTTAATTTGATAGTTATTGAGGTTTTAAATCTGCTATTAAATTGATTAGGATTTCATTAGGATTCATTAAGATATTAGAATTTTATTAGGATTCATTAGAATATTAGGATTTTATTAGGATTCATTAGGATATTAGGATTTTTTTAGGATTTTATTAAGATAGTAAGATTTTATTTGGATTTTATTAGAATTTAATTAAGATTTGATTTAAATTTTGATTTAAGATTTTTATTAAAATTTGATTAGGATTTGATTAGAATTTGATTTAAGATTTGACTAAGCTTTGACTTAAGATTTAACTTAGGATTTGATTAGAATTTACTTTATAATTATATTAAGATTTCATTAGGATTTCATTAAAATTTGATTAAGATTTAATTAAAATTTAATTAGGATTTACTTAAAATTAATTAAAATTTGATTAGAATTTATTTAAGATTACATCAAGATTGTTAGATTTTTTATTAGTTACAATATATAAGTGTACCTTCTACAGCCAAATACTTGGTGCATTTTCAAACAAGACAACACATAATATGACAATGCTCTTGAATCTAACAAAGCAATTGCTTGAAGCTTCTGAGGGTCAAAATACAAAAAATTTATAAAGCAACAAGTAGGCTGAGTAAAAAGAGAGGAATTTAAATAGTTTTGCAATATTGAATTATCCAGTTACAATTATCTTTGTTTTTTTAAATGATTGCACTCCTGATTTTAGTGATGTGTTGATTTTATTTCTTCAAACAATTGCCAACCTTGTAGCCTTCCTTACCATAATATAAACATAGACTTCCTTCCATCTAGTGCTTCTTTTTTTGTGGACTAAAAAATTTAAAATATACCACATCAAGCTACATATCTTCTACTTCTAAATATGAATTAAGATTGCTTGTTAATGTAGCAAGAATATGTTAGATTGCGTGTTGTCTTGTTGAAATCCATAAATATTGATCTTGATAATATTAAAATAATTGATTATTACATTTTATGGCTTAATTGATGGCTTCATTGAGCAATTATGGATCCAAAAGTAATAATAAAAAAATCCTTCATATTATCTTTTAATCTCTAGTAGAATTGATTTATTAAGGCTTTTTCATCCCAATTGATGTCATACACTAGTTATCTAAAATTGAATACATAGATTAATATAGAACTCATTTTTTATTACAATACTTGAATTTTGGCTATTGTCCAATAAGCCTTATTATTTTTTCCAAATGCTTTTACAAATGCTTCCATGAAAGCTTTAAAATTACTTAAAATTGATGATCTCTTTTCAAACAAAGAAGCAAATTATGATAATGCTTGCCCTGTGAGCAAGGTGCTAACGAATCTAATCTATGATTCTTTTGTCGGATAAGTATCAAGTTATAAAACTGTTATCAATTGAATTTGGTTGAAAAATCCTTAAAACTTTGAACATGTACCATCATATTTCTCCAAAAGACTAACTTAAGACTCCTTATGTTGCTAAATAAGAAGATTTTTTTGATACAGTATAGGTAATATTATATCCTCAAGTATAAAAATTGGAAGTAGTTGCAGTCTAAGTTGTAGTGCTTCAATTGTTACGTTATTATAAAGTTTTGCAAGAATTCCTTCAATCTTTGTAATCCTAGTAGATAAGATAGTAAGAGCACTTATGATGGCATCTAACTTGGATTCAAAAGATTCAATTATACTAATGTTTTGACCTCCAGCCATTCAAAGAGAAAAATGAAATGAACCTATAAAAAAAAAAATATATCAATTTAGAGGAAAATAATCCGCAACCTCTAAAATGCTTTAAAACCTTCAACAAGAGAGGTGATCGACTCTCTTATAAGAGAGATAAAGCTCTAATATTGTGATGAAGAAAATATCAATTTAGAGGACAATAATCTGCAACTTCTAAAGTGCTAGTATACCTTCAAGAAGAGGGATAATCCACTCTCTAACAAAAAGGATCCAAATTTGATATTTAAGATGAGGTCAATCTTCACAAATTATCAAAGATAAGAAAATACAGAATAAGAGACTTGAATTAAAAAGAAGTTTTAAGAAAAAACCAACCAAGACTTGAATTATCTAGATGAGTATACAAATAATACCAAGAAAAATGAACTAAAATTCCAAGAAATATATTGTCAAGAGTGAAGAATTCTTCAACCTCAACTTCAATATATATCCTTGTCTAAAAAGCTTTTTGAGTAGCTTCCATCAAACTAAGAAGCTTCTTGAGTAGCTTTTACTAACTCGAAAGCTTCTTGAGTGGCTTCCATTAAACTAAAAAGCTTCTTAAGTAGCTTCTACCAACTTGGAAGCTTCTCGAGCTCTTTTTATCAACTTGGAAGCTTGTCAAGCTCCTTCTACTAACTACGAAGCTTCTCAAGCTACTTCCACTAACTAAGAAATTTTTCAAATAACTTCCATTAATTAAGAATCCTCTAAAATATTTTAGAAGATTTTGTGTACTTCTAAAGTGTATATCTCTAATAGATAGTTGCTTCTTTGTTATAGAGCATAAGATTTAATTAGCTCCAACTTTTTGATCTCATTACTAATCCTATTTGCTCTATTTTTCATTCCTAGACCAAGTCATTGATTTCACTTTTAAATTCTTCCAATCTATTATCATAAAAGATTTTAGATTGAGCTTAATTATGTAAAGGTTGATTAGCTAAAGGTGTCGGATTACTAATTAGCAAGGAAAATATAGAAGGTTGTGAGTAGCTTAAAGCTATAGGTTGATGGAATTCTACAGGTCAATGTTGCAAAGGTATAAAGGCGGGTATTGGTTCTTCTGCCCTTCTAAGCATACGATCATTTTTCTTATCAATAACCTCTACTTCTAAAGCAGCTTGGATGGCTCTTTCTAAATCTTTAGGTCTCTTGTTTAAAATATCCCGAATTGTAGAAGGCATGGCAAAACCTTGGATAAAGTAGTGCCTTATGGTATCTTTGTTTAACAGATTGCCAACATATCGAGTACATAGTATCTGGAATCACCTCACATATGACGTAATGTCTTCTGAAGGACCTTATCTAATGTTTGTCAAGGCTGAAAGGGCTTGTTGTTGACCAATCACAAGCCTATATTAAGAAAGAAATGCTGCTAAGAGCTGTTCTCATTTGGTGAATGTCCCCTCTACATGAGATCTATACCAAACATATGCGGTATCTATCAACATTGTTGGAAACCATATTAAATAGTAACCATGATTGGTTACTAAACTGGTGATAAGTATCTCTACAAATCTTTCTACGTGGATTATTGGATCTTTATTAATAGATCCACTAAATCTTAGAAGATTAGAAGGAATTGATGCCCCTTGTAATCTTAAAGGTACTACAATTGATAATGCCCTAGGTAACATCATTGGATCGATCTGGGTATTGGTTTGGAAATTGTGGTTTTTTTTATTGGCTACACTAACCCTTGGAGTTGGAATTGATAAAGGCTCTACTTGAGGCTCTGAAGGCTGTTTTCTTCTATGCTCCATTCCAATAGAAGCTTGTGACATCTTATCGCAAATTTCTTCTAATACGTGGATTTCTAAAATTATAGGCTGAATATGTATTTTGGATTGTAAAACACGTCCAAATTGCAAAACAAGGCTAGTAAGAGGATGAACTACCTTAGATTCAATCCTAGGTGGCATACAATTAAATATATGATTTTTCTATAACTCCCTTACAAAAAAAAACCTAGTAGGTGGTTTAAAACAAAATAAGTAGATTTTAAATTATTTTTATTTTTATTTTTTGAATTAACATAAAATCCTTTCTCTTCTCACCTATTTATAAGGCATGTGGTTTAATTATATACTAAGATGAAATCTCATGCCGATTTCAAATTAGTGGTATCATCTAATAATTAAACTTTTCTTACAAGTGATGCACGAGGTTCAACTAAATACCAAGTTAAGATCTCATATTGATCTTAATATGGCAGAATCATCCATTAGTTGGACTTAATTCATAAATTAGAGATTAGAAAACAAGGCCAAGTGTAGTACAAGTAATTTTAAAATTTTAAAATGTGGATATCACAAAAATCAGATCGACTGGGTAAAAAGCAACTTGTAAGGCAACCTGCAACAATTAACTATGCCTCATGGGGATCATCACTTCCCACAAGTACACATTCAATGCCAAAAAGAAGTCATGTCAACCATCAATCCAACTTCACTTTTTTATAAAACATCTAAAAATTAAAGCACCTATCACAAATACAACCAGATTCTCTTAACAAAAGAGGTAGATTGGAGAATTTTTTGATGAGTATAATTGAATGTTTTAATACTCAATTATACTATAAGGTGATAGAATGGTTTTAGATGTTATCCGTAGGACAACAAGTCCCGTCGTTCTCTTTCCTAAATGTACCTAAAATTTCAAATTAAAGAAAGAGCTAAGGTTTAGAATCCACCAAGTTTCTCCTAACCGTACTCCTTCCTTGCTTTTGTCTAAAATTTTAAATAAATTGAAAAGCTAAGGTTTGAAACCCACCAAGTTTCTCCTAGTCATGCTCCTTTTTTGCTTTTATCTAAAATTTTGAATAATTGAAAAGCTAAGATTTGGAACTTATTAACATTAGTTTTAGATTTGAAGTTGTACTTGAACTTCACTCTTTATGCTTCCAAAGTGACAACCAATCTAAAGAGAACCACCAAATAATACTATACTAATACTAAACTAACCAAATAGTATTTCAAGTTAGAAATAAAGATATTACATAAAAATAAATTAATACATAAATAAAAATATACTAAATTTATATCAATATAAAAATTTTATTATGCATATAAATAAAATAAAAGAAAAAAAACAATATTAATATATAAAAGTAATAATAATCATTAAATAAAAAAAAAGATAAAAAACAAGTAAAAATAAAATATAATATAATACATATAATAAAAATAAAAATACAAAAGAAAAAATAAAATAAAATAAGATAAAATAAAATAAAAGTTAAAATAAAAGTTAAAATAAAAGTTAATATGATATTAAAATATTAATAAAATAATTATAAAATAATTATTTTAATTTAATGATATTATTATTGTTATTATTATTTTATTATTATTATTATTAGTTTTATTTTATTATTATTATTATTATTTATTATTTATTTATTTATTTATTATTTTCTAACTTATTTTATTTTTATTTTTATTATTTTATTTTATTTTATTTTATTTTTATATTTATTTTTATTATAATTTAATATAATTAAGATAAGATTTAAAACACAACAATCAAAAGTGTAATATAAAATCAACAATGTAAATGATTGAAGAGATAGAAATCACTAACTTCAATTGTATTCCACTTAAAGCAGAAACCTCTCTCTACTCCAAAAACCGCCAAAAATTCACTTCTTGTTAAATAGCATTGAAATTTATACCACTACAATCTTAACTTCAGAGTGCTTGTATACCAAAAATTCCACTATTAAATAGTCACCATGCACTAAGAAATGCCTTTCCAAACATGAGGTACATGAAACTGCCAAGGCAGTGAACCACTTCCTAGTCTAAAATTCACTACAAATTCAAATCAAGTCCAAATTGAACATGCAATAGCTTATTGGAAAGCCAACATCAAGATACACTAACATAAAAAGTTTCAATTTAAAATATGCAACAAAAAAAAACAGATTGATGAAAATCTGAGAGCAAATCAACATGCTTTCAATAATGAAATTTTTTTGAATACCTTATGAATTGAGAACTTGAAAAGCTTTGTATACACCAATAAAGAAGAGATGTAGAAAACTTAACAATGGTGAAGATTAAATTTGAACTTCTCACTCAAAAAGACCAAGAAAAATGTGAATTACAACATACTAACTCCACATTCACATACACAATTAGAAGCAATAACTCCTGGCAAACGCACCATTTATGTGAGGGTAAAATTCACTCCTCAACCTAAATTATAAGGTGGCCTCAATGTAGAGTTGCGTGTAAATTGCGGTATAAAGTATAAGGAGCAATAAACAATAATGAAAGAGAAGAACAACACAAAAAAAATAAAATATGTGCAATTAAATAATTGCACACTACAAAACTAGTCACAGTCTATTCACTAGATTTCCACCTAGTAAAAAATAAAAGTAAAAAATAAAAATTATATTTTTAAGTAGATAATTTTTTTATCTTTCTAATGATGTAAAAAACATGTAAATCTAAATTACTATGAATAAGTTATGATAATTCAAAGTTAGAAGGTAAATAATGGAAAAAATTAAGTAGAAATTTTTACCTCAAGGATAACTTGTTACAAAATCATGGGTTTGAACCTCACCAAGGCTCACAAGTAGTGTATGTGGGTGTCCTAGAGGGGCCACGAGGCCTTAGTCTTATCCTCCTACCTACATCTAAGGTGCCACAACCCATATGGGACTTATGCACCTCCCTTCCTACAAGGATTATACTAGCTGCTGGTCCTCCTATTTAATACTAGTAGAACTAATATTTTTGCATTTTTGACTTCACCATGGTGTTTAAAAACACCCTATTAGCCTAGGACCCTTGTATGGCCTTCAAATCTTGCTCCATTTTTTCATAATGGCTCCCAAGGTGGTAAAACTCATTTTTACCAAAGTCTTTAAAATTGCTCTAAAAATTCTTAATAAATTCTAAATAAATTCTAAATAAATTCTAAAAATCTCTATAATATTTCTAAGATGATAATATCAATTTAAGACTATTTTATTCTACCCTGGAAATTTTTTATAATAATAAAATCAATAAAAATCAACTCAAAATCTTAATTTCTACAAAAATAATTAAAAAGACATGAGATTTCTTTCTCATGCTTTTTCTACCTACTAAGTAATATTTATAAGTTTTTAATGAGTACTATGTGTAGTTAGAAGGCCAATATAGATATTAGTCTCAATAATTAACTCTTAATATTTAATAATAAATAAAAATACTAAACCAACTAAAATAATTGCCTCTAAGACTTACTAAGATTCTATTTTTGTAACTTTTCTTCTACTAAGACTTTTATATTTATAAATACTTCTAAATTCTAATAAATACTTAAATAATCAAAAAAATCTCTCTAACCATAGTATTTGTATAACTAAACAATTTAAGACTATATTTTTAACCAATCCACTAATTAAGATCCATTGGTGGGACTCACAAAGCTTCAAGGTTGTTTGGTATTATAATAGATGCTTTACAAACCTTTCAGCTATTGGATTGTTATTTTTTGGCGTACTCTATAAATCAAGCTTTGAATGATATCCATAGTTGGAATAAAATGGTATTTGCTAAGTTGAGGCATGAATAGTATTATTATATGCAAAACTCTACTAACAATAAATATAAGATCCAATTGTCTTATTGATAGTTGATGCTACACTGTAAATATTGCTCTAAAATCTGGTTAACTTATTCTATTTGGCCGTTAATTTGAGGATGGAAAGCCAAAAAAAATTTAATGTCCATCTTCAATATTTCAAAAAGACATTTCCAAAATGTAGATACAAATTGGAATCCTTAATCAAATATGATATCATTATGTAGGCCATAATATTGATGTATATTGTCAAAAAAGAGCCTTGTCATTTCTTCATTAAAAATAGTCTTTTTACAAGGAATTAAATAAACCATCTTTGTGAATCAATCAACTACTACAAGAATTTTATGTAATGAATTAGATGGTCATAAATTTGTAATGAAATCCATCAAGATAGAAGACCATGACCATCTTTGAATAAGCAAGGGCTATAAGAGTCCATAAGGGCAATGTCAAGGATTCTTGGACCTTAAACAAATGTTATAAGAGAGCACAAAGTCTTTCATAGCCTTTTACATTGAGGCTACCAAAAATCTTGGGAAATAAATTTCAAGGTCTTGTTAAATTTGCAGTTGGAAAGTCATAGCAAGATTGAAGAATGTTGAGTCATATTGGTTTTTTTGGGATATATAAATATTTTTTAAAATATAAAAAGTCTTCTTCAAATTTGAACTTGTTAATATTTTTATTGAGATAATGATTGATATCAAAGGCCAAAGCATTATTAGTGGTTGCAACATGCACTTCATTGAGGAAATTAAAATTAATAGGTGGCAATGTAATAGTGGTACAAAAGCAAAATTATTCTAGCTTCAAAAAAACTATATATTATTGATCAAATGTTATCTTTTCTATCCTTGATACAAGATATGATCTCTTTGATAAAATATTGGACAACCGTTGTTGCTTTCCAGGACGATAAATAATAGTAGTAAAATTAAATCAAGATAATGACATATTCCATCAAGCTTAATAGCAATTAAGAATTTGAGCTGATATAAAGTATTCTAAGTTCTTATGATCTATGTATACAATCATAGAATGCATTGTTTTTTTGAAAAAATGATGTCATTTTTAAAAAGAATCCATAATAGCTAGAAGCTCTTTATTATAAATTTTATAATTAATTTTGTAATAGAAAGTTTTTGAAAATAAAATATAATAAGATGGAATTTATTGTCTATATCTATTTTTAAAAGTATAATCCCTAGTGCAAAATTTGAAGCATCAATCTCCATGTAAAATGCTTTTGTAAAATTTAAATGCACCAAGATTGGAGGTGTAGTAAACATTGTCTTGAGATTTTGGAATGCCATCTCTATTTGAGGCTCCTATTCTAACTTATCTTTACATGTTAATTGAGTAAGAGAAGCGGCAACTTAAAAATAATTTTTTATGAAGATTCGATACAAGTTGACAAAATGTCATGAATATAAGATTTACTTCAATAATTATCTAATTAATATGGCTAGATAGAAGTAGATAATATCTTATAGAGAAGCTTTTTAGAAGCTTCATAGATACGGTTTTATCTTTATATATGTTTATAGGTGATTAGTAGATTAAAAACTTGGCTAACAAGTTAGATATATATTATATATATTAATAGCTTGTGGAACAAATCAAGTACCTAATGCATATATAAGAAACTTGTCTTACAAGTCTGACATGTGTCTTGCAAATTGAATATGTATTAAAGGTCCTATAGAACGTCACTCTTAGATAGATAGTATATATAGAAACAAGAATGAAGTCTTCTTCACTCTTGTCAATGCCTTTCTTGTCCTTAGTCTTATTTCAAGAGTCTCTAATCTTCTTGTCTTTGATAATAGCCATTTTAGTTTTAATATTATTCTATCTTTGAATGATTTTTTTTTTTTTTTTTGACCGACACAAGAATGTATTAGCATTTTGTTCCTTTATGATTTATATCCTTGACAATTTAATAAGAAAAAAGATTCATTATTCTTATTGTATATTTAAGAAGTGAATAGATTATCCCAATTTTATTATTGCAATTGAAGGTTGCGTACTACCCACCTTTAAATTAACATTCTTTATTTTTTAATCTTAATTTTTTTCCTGAAAGAGAATGAATCATCCCTCATTATTTGATATTAGAAGTTGCAAATTATCCTCTTCTAATTCAAATTGTAAAATTATTAAATTATCTAAGATTAAAAAAATAAAAATAAAATAAAAAAAATCATAGATGTTATATTTAATAGAATTGAAAATTTATTTGCAACTATTACAGATCTTCAAGAGCTTGTCAAAAATTTTAGGATGGAAATTTTATAAATCAATAATACCAATTATAGAAGCACTATTCTTACATCTATGAAGGAAGTCCAAAGCCTATACCAAGAAGTTGTATAATATAGAGAAGCAAATAAATCAGCCTCACAATCAATAATTCAAAAAGTCTTGTTTCTACAAGTATTTAGGAAGCAAAAATTAGTATGTTTAAAAAGTTGGATAGAACAAGATCAAAATTTTGAAGATTTTTGCAATAAATTAAATTATATCTAAGATTGCATCCTTTCAAATATCCTAATTGATTTACTCAAGTTGGATTCATAAACGCACTTCTATTTGGAAGTATTTTTTTTTTTGTTTGTACCTTTGATGGAAAAAGATTTGCGACTTCTTTATGATTTGAATTCATTCTTCAAAGTATTTATGGCCATATTTAGAAGAAGTGATTGAGCGAGGATAGTAGCTCTTATTTTTACAATAAGGATCATGGTCAACCACAACATATGCTACAAAATTCTAAAATCTTGCTTACAATATGAGGTGGAATTACAAAGCCCTTATGAATCAATTTTGTTATGGATTGAAGGATAATATCAAAGATTTGTTATTAATAATGCCAAAAGCAAATTTCATGGATAATTTATTGCTCAAGCTATTGGACGTTGTCGTATTGTAATTGCTTATAGTATATAAAATCCACTCAAAATACATAATATGTTTATAGGTTTAGATATGTATTAGAATGATTAATAAAGTAAATTAAAAGGAATTGATATAAGAAACTTTATTTTAGATTTTTACTTAGTTTGATTATGGGGTTTAAATTATATAGAACTTAAATATTTAGTATAAAGCCTTAAGAGGCAATTGAGGTCCAAAGAAGAAGAACCAAAACTAATAAAAGGCCTATTTGAAAGGATGAAAACAAAGTGAGGATGAAAAAAGACAAGGAGTGAAGTTCTTCATTCCTATTGGTCAATGGTCATGCCCAATAGGCTTTGAGGATGCTGCCTACAACAAGGACAAGGGTTTCGGCAATTTCAAGGGGGCCATTCAAAAATCAAAGACTAGGATTAGAAAGCTTGTTTTTTGGGCTATAGTTTTGGTATAAAAATTCAGAGATTTGGAGTTTTTATGAAGGAGGAGTAGGCACTTGAAGTTAAGGTGTATAAATTGTACTTATCATCACTCTTTTGAAGATTGGAGGAGTTGTATGAAAGCTTTTGGAGATCGGGAGGTGCCGCTAGAGAGGTGATTTCAAGCTCTACACTTGATATAGAAGAATTACTACAATTAGAGTTCTAAAGAAGGAGATATTGGGAGTCAAAGAAAGCAAACTGAATTCCAAGGCAATAAGTAGGCCGTTTTTTCATAGTGATGGGTTTTTCCATATCTTGAGTTTCTGGACGAAATTTTGTCTAAAATTTTTTAAAAAGATGAATCTTTGTGCTAAAAAGCTATACATCAAAGTTTCATAGCATTTGGACATTTGGTTTGTGAGATATAAAGAATTTAGTACACAGGTGTTTGTAAACAAGGGTTTGAAGCTATTGTTAGGTTTTTCATGATATCTATAGATCTATAAAGAATCAATAGCTGAAATTTGTTGTGCTCGTTGTTAAAAGCACATCAGTACTTCGTGTGAAATTTTAATAGATTTGAATAGTTAGATTAAGAGTTATAGATTAATGAAATTCGGAAAAAATTCCCCTCCTATGGGTGAATGAGGGTTTAGAGTATTTTATTATAGTTTGAGTGTTTTTGTGAAATAAGACTTATGTATTCGTTGTAATAGCTCTAAAAGAAAGACTTTTATAAAAATTTGAGGATTTTATTATTTTGGATCTTGGTTGAATATTTAGTTACAGCTAAAAGCCTAGTGCTTTTTTGAGGCATATTCTCTCTACCACAACATTATTGGTGCTTCCATTGAGAGAACTTTGAGGCATTAATTACTCAATAAGCTAAGATGGAGGATCAAAATCTTAGGCGTGGATTACTAGGGAGAGTAGGTGCCTATGATTTATTTCAATCATTTGCTCAGTTTATGGATGAGAGGCAGTGGGCTCAAGAGGATGACAAGAGCACCACAAAGGCCTTACAAGTAGTAGTGGATAAGGTTGGGAGGTTTGATGGAAGAAATATTACCAAATTTTTGAGGATATACAGATGTGAAATGGAAATATATCAAGTTTTAGAGGTGAGAATGATCATTACTATTAATCTAGCAGTGATACCAGAAGTTAGAGAGAGGGTGCAAGAGCTATGTGAAGGGGTTACATCATGGAATAAATTTGAGGAATTATTAAAAGATGAGTTTTTTAAAGAAGATTTAGAGAAGATGACAAAAAGATCATTTTTAGAGTGGATTGAATAAAGGCCACGGAATCAAATAGCTCTAAATAAATTAATCAGGGAATTTGAAACAAAATTTGGTCAATTATCATGGCATGAGAAGGAGTTGATGGAAACTAGGAAGAGTGAGCTATTCTTGTAAGCAGTTGATGAATACTTGGAGGACAAGCTGCTCTTTCATCTGGTAGATAGAACAGCTGAGAGTGGATTTACAAATAATTGGAGGCTAGTAAAAGAAACAATAAGACTTGTGGCTAAACAACAGAAGATTAAGACTCGAGACTCTTTATTAAGATTGGAATCAATACTTACATCTAAAAATCTAGTGCTATCTCAAAAGATGATTAAGACTATCAAAGATGACATTCTTGAGGAATTAATCAAGGGCATACAAGATCTAAAGGTAGAAATGATTGAATTGAAGAGGTCTCAAATGGTAAGCTCATGTAATACATTAGAAGGCTTGAAGGGATTTATAGAGAGATACATATGGTGTGATAGTTCAAACTACAAGCGAGGTGATTGTGATACTTATAAGACTGAAATCAAAGAAGATATTGTATATTTTAAAGAGAGCAGGATAAGGCTAATAGGTATTGATGAACCTTTGAAAATCAACTTTAAAAAAGGTGGTATAAAGAAGCTGGTAGAGGAACAAACATACAAGAATGGTATTATGTATGAAAGAAAAGTAGAGTCTTATTCTATTGTAATTGAGCAAAAAGTTGTTAAGGTTGTTTCTTCATCAATTACAGAAGTCATGGTTAAGAAGGCTGAAGCTATCAGAAAAATGACTGGATAGGATGATCCAATTGATGCCATAAGAATTAAAGTATTTTTGGATAGAAACCAACAGAATGAAAATTTACATGATATAATAGTTGAAGAAAAGAGGGATAGAATTATTCATGAGGAAGATGTTGCTGAGCTTACAAGCAAGAGAAAGTCTCCAAAGAACAAAGAAGCTTCTCAAGAGACAAACTTAGAAAATATACCTTCTTTTATTTATTCTAATCATATACTATCATCAAAAGAGTGGTGGAAGAAGAGCAAAGAGAAGGAAAAAGATGATACAAGCAAGTCCAAAGCAAACAATGAACAAGGTAATTTATAAGAAGCTTGTCCAACTGTGAAGACCAAAATTGGAGATGTGAAGGTGGAGCAAAACTTCTTCATGCAAAACTCTGCTATATATTTGGTAATATTTGGTCAACCTTATATTACAACTACTAGGATGGAGATTAGAGTCTTGGATGATAATTCACATTATGCTAGGATTCATAGTTGTGATAGGAAGAAGGCTGTGCAATTTCTTATTGTAAAGTCTATTCATGAAAGACATAGAAAGCAGCTAAGAGAGATGCCTTTAGAGCCAAGAAATACTTTCTTAGGTTTTTAAAGGGCACCCATGTAGGATGGAGGTATATGGGTGCAAAATAGATTATCTCCAAATTCTAATATAGAAAATTTTGATTTTAGATTTTGGATTTGATTGGCTATGGATTTGTGAGTTCTTAAAGGATTTAAGATGCATCTTGTAAATAGAAGAAGGATAAAGAAACAAGAGAAAAATTTAAAAAGAGTGGATTTAATTTTAAGTGATGAAATTATAGTTGGAATAATAGAAGAAACAAGTTTAGAAGATGGTTTAATAAAAGTTTTGAAAAATTTAATTATAAGCATAGATGAAGATGCTATATTAGAAATACACTCAAGAAAAGAAATTAAGGAGCCAAATTAGAAAGAGAAGTACAAAATTGGACATCAGTTTATTCAAGAATCATTGGTTAAGCTAAAGATTGGAAGGAGTGATTTCTTGGCACATACCGGAGGATGTGCAGGTTTGGAGGGAGTAGATATCGTACTGTAATTGCTTATAGTATATAAAATCCACTCAAAATACATAATATGTTTATAGATTTAGATATGTGTTAGAATGATTAGTAAAATAAATTAAAAGGAATTGATGTAAGAAACTTAATTTTAGATTTTTACTTAGTTTGGTTATGGGGTTTAAATTATATAGAACCTAAATATTTAGTATAAAGCCTTGAAAGGCAATTGAGGTCCAAAGAAGAAGAACCAAACTACTAAAAGGCCTATTTGAAAGGATGAAGACAAAGTGAGGATGAATAAAGACAAGGAGTGAAGTTCTTTATTCCTATTGGTCAATGGTCATGCCCAATAGCCTTTGAAGAGGCTGCCCGCAATAAGGACAAGGGTTTTGGCAACTTCAAGGCGGCCATTCAAAAATCAGAGACTAGGGTTAGAAAGCTTATTTTTTGGGCTACAATTTTGGTATAAAAATTCAGAGATTTGGAGTTTTTATGAGAGAGGAGTAGGTACTTGAAGTTAAGGTGTACAAATTGTACCTATTATCACTCTTTTGAGGATTGGAGGAGTTGTATGAGAGCTTTTGGAGATCGAGAGGTGCGGTGTCGTGTTATGACACAATTATATGGTGAAACTATGACTAAAAATGATTTTTCAATTAATACTCTATTATCTTAGTTCAACAAGAATTCAACATATTTTAACAAGGTTTTTATGAAAGTCTCTTAGTTTATTTTCTTCACTTAATAGCTAGTAGATAAAAATTAGTTAGTAATTTTACCTTCTAGGCTGTAGTAATTCTTTTATTGCCTTAGAAAGGCCAAAAAAAGATAAAAATATGATAAAAAAGATAAATTATTAGCATGATTAATACTAGAATTAAGTTGAGGGTAGGATAAGGCTATAAAATCCCTAGGATAGGTTAGATTGATACCCAGAGGTTGGTCGTTTGTAAGACAGGGTCAATATCAGACCTCTAGCTACTAAAACAGCCACCTAGGACAAAGTACAAGAGATTTTGTAAATCGGATTTTTGAGTTGGATAGCTAGCTTGAAGCTTCTTTCAAGGACATTAAGTTTGTTTCCATAAGATTTTCGATGACTTTGAAATTGTTGTTCAAAGTCAGTGTTTATATTGGTATTTTGGGTTTTATATAAGACAATAATGGCTTGCATTCTTGACTAATTTGTGCAATTTGTATAGCATCTATAGTTCAAAATTTGATATTATCTAGATTGTTAGATGTGCTAAGTGTGCACAAAATTTTGTATTAATCTAATTATGCAATGAGGAGATATTTGGGCTTTGATATAAAGAGTTGACGAAAGTTGGCAGTTTAGGATTGGATAGGATTTCTATGATAACTAAAGATCTACCAATTGGATCAATGTAAATTTTAGCATGGTAATAGAAGACTTAGAGATCAAGCTACATATCAAGTTTGAGCTAAAGTTAATAGTTGAAGAAGGAGAAATCACCACTAGAATTTGTACATCAATTTTTGAGTTGGCAGCTGAGTGTCATTAGTGCGGTTTTTGGGCATTTTTTCACAATCTATGAGTTGGATTGAGTTGAATTTTTTTGAGCATATAGAAGGCTTATACCAACATATGTGTGCAAAATTTCATACTAAGTGGATAGTTGGATTAAAAATTATAGCGAGTCAAAGTTCACTGATTAGCATTAGGACTTGTAAAGAAAAATAAATATTACTTAATTATAAAAGAAACGAGGCAATTGGGATATATATATGGTTGATGTTACTAAAAAGAGTGTTTTTAAACACTTTTGAATTAAAATTTGAATTATATTCTTCATATATGGGTGAAACCTATTAGGATTTCTTGATTATTTATAAACACAGCTTTATCTTCCACAGCCAGGTGCCTGGTGTATTCTTGAGTAAGACAACATGTAATATGACAGCAACTAGAGAGGTGATTTCAAGCTCTACACTTGATGTGGAAGAATTATTACAATTGGAGTTCTAAAGGAGGAGATATTGGGAGTCAAAGACAGTAGATCAAATTCCAAGGCAGCATGTAGGTCGTTTTATTCATAGTGATGGATTTTGCCATATCTTAAGTTTCTAGACAAAATTTTGTCTAAAAATTTTCAAAAAGGTGAATCTTTATACTAAAAAGCTATACATCAAAGTTTCATAGGATTTGGACATTTGATTTGTGAGATATAAAGAATTTAATACATGGGTATTTGTAAACAAGGGTTTGAAGCTACTGTTAGGGTTTTCATGATATCTGAAGATCTATAAAGAATCGATAGCTGAAATTTGTTGTGCTAGTTGTTAAAAGCACATTAGTACTTCATGTGAACTTTTAGTAGATTTGAATAGTTAGATTAAGAGTTATAGATTAATGAAGTTCAAGAAAAATTCCCCTTCTATGGATGAATGAGGGTTTAGAATATTTTGTTATAGTTTGAGTGTTTTTGTGAAATAAGACTTATATATTGGGTGTAATAGCTCTAAAAAAAAGACTTTTATAAAAATTTGAGGATTTTATTATTTTGGATCTTGGTTGAGTATTTAGTTGTAGCCAGAAGTCCAACGCTTTCTTGAGGCATATTCTCTCTACCATGACAAAGTGATAATCGATTATTTGAAAAGAATTAAAAATATAAATTTGGCTAAAGAAAAATGAATCAATTAATGATAGCAACTTCTAAGTTTTTAGAAACTTATTTGATTAATCTAGAATTAATACAAATTGATATGATATATTTTAAATTTTTCACCAAACAGAAAAAGATTTGATGTCATCAAGAGGATTTATGCTTATATTGTGGAGAAGCTAAGCACACTACTCAATATTGTCAAAAGAAACAACACAATTACAAAATCAGGAGTATGGTTGCTAAAGAAGATAATATGTCAAAAAACAAGTTTTTCCAATTACAATAGAGATTGTGCAGTTTGGATTATGTACAACATCTTATAAAGGTCTTATTTTCTCCTCAAATCCTTCACCTTGTTTTACAATAGATATATTTTTAGGACCTAAAAATCACAAAGTCTTTGTTTTATTAGGTTCAAGAGCCTCAGCTTGTTTCATAAATATAGACTTTGTCAAAAAACAAGAAATATTTTTAGTTAAGAAAACTAAATCTGAACACTTAGAAGTCATAAATGATTGTTTGTTATCTTTTAGAGATATTACTCATGAGACTATTCTTTTAGATGTAATAACTAAGAAATATAATAGTACGGTAATATTTAATGTGATTAGGTCTCCTTTCAATCTAATTATTTTAAATTTATTATAATTAAAAAAATATAATCCTCAAATAAATTAGATTTTATATAACTTTGATTTTTTTTATGGTTTAATCTAAAAATCTATTAATTAAATAAATATATATAGTTTTAATACATTCAAATTTTTATTGATAGATATAAAAAAATTTATACATGTAGCAAAAGAAGGATCATCTTTTGCTATATATGCCACATCCATTTTTCATATTGAAAAGACTACAAGTTGTATTCTTAGCTAGTATCAAGATTTTCAAGATATTTTTTAAAAAAAAAATACAAACATTCTTCCAAAGTATTCACCTTATGATTGTTCAATCGATCTTTAAGAGGGAGCTCAACTTCCACTTGGACCAATCTATAATTTATCACAAAAAAAATTAGCTATATTAAAAGAATATGTTGACAAGAACTTCGTTAAGAAATTCATATACTATTCAAAGTTTCTAGCAAGAGCTCTTATCTTATTTGTAAAGAAAAA
The DNA here is from genome assembly GCA_036785485.1 of Physcomitrellopsis africana. Lineage (NCBI taxonomy): Eukaryota > Viridiplantae > Streptophyta > Bryopsida > Funariales > Funariaceae > Physcomitrellopsis > Physcomitrellopsis africana. Next base: position 62,990 of record JAWRVF010000776.1, read on the forward strand.
AGACAGATTGTTATAAATGTGCATAGATTATCAAGGACTTAACAAGATTACCATCAAGAATAGATATTCTTTATCTTTGATTTTAGAACTTCTTAATCAACTCAATCAAACAAAGATCTATAGAAAAATAGATCTGTAGAGAGCATACAACTTGATCTGTATCAAAGAAAGAAATGAATAAAAGATTATATTTTAAACTAAATATGTACATTTCAAATATGATATCATGTCTTTTGGACTTACAAATATACCATTTACTTTTTAATATCTTATGAATGATAATTTTTGTGAATTTTTTGATGATTTTATTGTCTATTATTTAGACAATATTTTAATCTATTCTAAGAACACATAAGAATATAAACTTTATATTTGTTATATGTTACAAAAACTTAGAGATACAAAATTATATGTCAAGATAAAAAAGTATATATTTCACACTACTCAAGTCGACTTCTTAGGATACATCATTTTGAATGATGGTCTCAAAATAGATCCTAAAAAAATCTAGACAATCATAGATTAGAATTTTTTAAGAACAATAAAGGATGTATAATATTTTTTGAAATTTGCTAATTACTATCAAATCTTCATCAAGAACTTTTCTCAAGTTGTAGCTCCACTTATATACTTAACTTGTAAAAATAAATTTGAGTAGAGTAAAGAAACAAAAATATTGTTTGAAGCTTTGAAGATAGCTTTTACTTTTGCACCAATCTTATGTCATATTGATTTTTTTAAGGTATTTTTTATAGAAACAAATACATCAAATTTTCTTTTGAGTATGATATTATTACAAATAGGAGTAGATGACAAACTCCACCTAATAACTTTCTATTCTAAAAAATTTTCAATAGTAGAGATCAATTATAAAATCCATGATAAAGAACTTCTTGCAATTATGGATTCTTTTCAAAAATGACATCATTATCTAGAAGGCACTTTTAATCCAGTCACCATGTATATAAATCACAAGAACCTTAAGTATTTCATTTCAACATGTATTTTGAATTGTTGCTAAGCTCATTGGAATATGTCTTTGTCAAGATTCAAATTCATTATCACTTATCGGCCAAAAAAACAACAAGGTTTGTCCAATGTCTTTTTTAGATGTTCTTATCTTGCATCAAAAGAAGAAAATGCAGCTTTTGATTAATAAAGGATGATCTTGTTGAAGCTAGAACAATTTTATTTTTAAGCAATGAAATCAACATTGACTGTTGATTCAACCTTTTTTAAATAAATCCAATCAAGTATGTCTTCAAACCCTCTTGTTCATGATATTTAAATTAATTCATCTAAATTCAATGATATTTCTAAATTTGAATTCAAGAATAATCTATTCTATTTTGAAGGACATTTATATATTTCAAAAAGTGAAGCACAACTACGTGCTCTTAAAGCTTGGCACAACTTCTCTAGAATATGACATTTTGGATATAATAAGACTTTAGAGCTAATATCAAAAGATTTTTGGTGGCCTCAAATATAAAAGGTTATTAAAAAATTTGTATAATCAAACAATGTTTATTCAAGATCAAAAATTCCTTGTTATTGATCTTACGGACTTCTCCAGCTATTACATATACTATTTAAAATTATTTTGATGTTCATGGCATCAACTGAATCATCCCATCGGGTCATTTTCCTGATAGCTTTAGTTCTCCTAACCATGACTTCTGTAGTTAGTGAAAAAACAGTCTTAACAGCTTTTTGCTCAACTGTAATAGAATAAGATTCTACTTCCCTTTCATGCATGGTACCACCTTTACTTGTCTGCTCTTCTACGAGCTTCTTCATACCTCCTTTTTTAAAGTTGATTCTCAAAAGTTCATCAATACATGTTAGTCTTATCCTGCCTTCTTTAAAATATATAATACCTTCTTTGATTGCAACCTTATAGGTATCACATTCACCTCACTTGTGGTTTGGACTGTCATACCATATGCATCTCTCCACAAATCCCTTTAAGCCTTCTCATGTATTAGATGAGCTTACTATTTGAGATCTCTTCAATTCAATCATTTCTACCTTTGGATCTTATATGCCTTTCATTAACTCCTCAAGAGTGTCATCTTTGATAGTCTTAATCATCTTTTGAGGTAGCACTAGATTTTTGGATGTAGGCATTAACTCCAACCTTGATAAACAACCTCAAGTCTTGATCTTCTATTGTTTAGCCATAAGTCCTACTATTTCTTTCACTAGCCTCCAATTATTTGTAAATCTACTCTCAGTTGCTCTATCTGCGAGATGAAAGAGCAGCTTGTCCTCCAAGTATTCATCAACTACTTGCAAGAATAACTCACTCTTCTTGGTTTCCAATAATTGTCTCTCATGCCATGATAATTGATCAAATTTTGTTTCAAATTCCCTGATTAATTTATTTGGAGCCATTTGATTCCTTGGCCTTTGTTTAATTCATTCTAGAAATGATCTTTTGGTCATCCTCTCTGAGTCTTCTTCAAAAAACTCATTCTTCAATAATTCCTCAAATTCATTCCATGATGTAATCCCTTCATGTAGTTTATGTACCCTCTCTCTAATTTCTAGTATCACTGCTAAATCAAAGGTGGTAATCATTTTCACCTCTAAAATTTGATGTATCTCCATTTCACATGTGTATATCCTCAAAAATTTGGTGATATTTCTTCCTTCAAACCTCCCAACCTTCTCCACTACTGCTTATAAGGCTTTTGTGGTGCTCTTGTCATCTTCTTGAGCCCGTTGCCTCTCATCCATAAATTGAGCAAATGTTTGAAATAGATCATAGGTACCTACTCCCCCTGGTAATCCAAATCCAAGATTTTGGTCCCCATCTTAGCTTGTTGAGTAATTAATGCCTCAAGGCTCTCTCAATGGAAGCACCAATATGTCGGGATAGAGAGAATTTGCCTCAAGAAAGTGCTGGGCTTCTAGCTATCACTAATTTCTCAATCAAGCTTCAAAATGAAGAAAGTTCTAAGTTTATATATATTTTTCCCTTTTGGAGCAATTACAACAAATACATAAGCCTCAAATAACCAACAACATCCAAAATATGGTAAAATCCTCTAAAACCTTATATATCCTTATGTGGAAATTTTTCCAAATTTCAACACCTCATATCTCTTGATCCGATTCTTCAAACATAGTAAAATTTTACATGAGGTACTGATATATTCTTATCAACCTCCACAACAAATTTCAACTACAAATTCATTGCGGATCTTGAGATATCTTGAAAACCCTAACAGTCACTTCAAACCCTTGTCTTTATACACCCGCATACAAATTTCTTCATATCTCACAAATTATAAGCTCAAATGCCACAAAATTTAGATGTCAATGGTCAAATGTTTTTCTGATTGCTTCGATGATCATCATGATTTTGACCACCCTAGGTGATTGGTTCTGCGAAGTCCTCTTGTGCCACGCCCTGCTCCTGTTGATGTATATGACAACAGCGCGCAAAAAGCGCATGCTCCACTTGAAACGAAAGTTGTATTATGAACATTGTGATTTCTGTCCCTAGTGGCAAGTGCTGTACCTGTAGCCGCACAGCACCGCCGAGATTCCACTTGCGCAATCCGGCATGCGCAGAAATATTCCAAAGGCTCAATCAATTCTAAAGATTCCTACCTCGGATTCCCTAGGAAAGAGAGAATTCCGCAAATAATAACAGTTGACTGCCATTAGTCTACAAGATTTCTGGAATGCTTTTCCCTACCTAGTCAATCGGTATCGAGCACTCCACCTATTCAACACGCTGAGCACACTTCAGAGCATGTAGAATATAGCTCCTCCGCTTCATCAGTTGCACTCACCAATTATGCCTGTACGCTGATTGCTTAATAGAGGTCGATCGATAGAGTGTCTCGATTTCGTGCAGTGCCTTGATCATATTGTTTGCCACAGCAAGAGAGATTGCAAACAGAGCACGCTCCCAGGATCGTTAGGACGGTATCTATCATTCTATTCTACCTTTCTTAATCTACAGGAGATGGGTTCTGTATGAATTGAATTTGAAAGATAGCAAGATGGATTCAGAAAGATAGTAATCTTGCTGCGCTCAAGCGACGTGGTTCTTGTTCGAAGAACACATAATGGCGAAATCATTTGTGAGGAGCGGTTCTTTACTGCTTTCTGTCCTGTGCCTAAGTCTATTTCTGCCGATTACTGCGGCATCTTCAGATTTGCCACTGTTGGTACCAATCGATCACTCCCAGCAGCACTTCACCGTTGCGGCAACATCTACAAAAACCCAAGAAGAACCAATCAGCTTGCTCATGGGCCGCCTCATCAGAACATACTTCGGAGATCAAGAGGTAAGCCTCAATTGAAGATTACTTTGGGTCAATTTTTATATAATTACACTGTCGATTTGTTCCGGTCTTAAACGTGGAAGTTGATTTTAATTTGGTATTATGTCGAAACCTATTGGCAGCGGTGGAGGCCTTTCTTGCCGCACGAAGTCACCGACACTCACCGCAGAGTTGTGCGCAAGCACCATTCTCGCCCAAAGCTGCAAATAAGCACACAAACGATTCCTAGCTGCGAGATGGAATGCAAAGCTAGACACGGATCTCACGCAGGGCGTACTTTCTATCTCCGGGGCAATCCCTTTTTTGTGTCGAGCGTTCCTGCCTTCGACATCACCCGCCCTACCCCGTGAGGAATTCCTCCTTTTTCCTCCAAATCCAGAGGCACAGTCAACTGATCCTTACGCCAAAACCAGTGTAGACAGAGTCCTTCATGCTGCAACAAATCTTCTGCAACGTGTCTCTGTGGAACTGGTTTTGCAGTCCGTCTAAGGTTAAATTTCCACGTACCATTTTGTATTTCTAGATTCCAGTCTTGGATGATTAGCTTGTTCATTGTAAATTTTAATATGGGTCGACAGAGCAAAAAACAAAGATTAGCAAGAACTCCACACCAATAGGTCTTCCCTTGATACTAGAATTTGTACAGTAGTGAGGGGTGTTCCCTACTTTACAGAACAGTGGTTAGAACCGCTATATGTACTCAGGCCGTCGGTTCTACAACCTCAATTTACATGAATACATCATAAGCCAGTGGGGCTATCACTGAGAAGAGACAAATCCGAGACTTTGATCTTAGAGCTTGATTTCTTCAAATGAAATTGCAAATGGAGGAAAATTACATCAACCTCACTACTTACACCAGAGCCGAAATGAAGATAAGCTCTCATGAAATGGGTTTTGAAAAAAATAACAAACAGAAAACTGCTTAATCTACTTGAGGCCTTTGATTGCCTCTGGCTGCATGTGCACTTCACACTCCCAAACTCTAACACACAAACTACAGCCGCTATCTGTCAAGGGTCCCTATTTACAAAAATTCTCCACTAAATTTTTCAAAAAAAAATCCTCCAAGTTGCTTACTCATCGTCTATAAACCGAAGAAAAAGTATTGACAAAAGTATGCGCCCTGCCTGAAATACTCGGTCGGCTTTCATCTACATCGGTAACAGAATAGTCTTCCAATTCTTGCCATTGCCTCAACGCTTGTGGTAACGTGAGCTGTAAATCTAATCCTTCTTCGGTATAATTAGCTGGTTTCCATTGCTCCACCAGAGGCCTTAACACGTTCACTGCATGACCCATGTCTGGTCGCTGATACGGCTCCCGGGAAGTGCATTGAAGAGCCAAATCCGAGACAGTGTTGAGGCTATTGAGTGCTTCGTCTATATTAGTAATAGTTGGGTCGATGCAATTGATAAAATTTTCCTGGCTGACGTTCGTTCGTCGGAACCAAGTGACCAAATGCATGTTCTCTTCCAATTCTGTCTCATCCAGAGCTCTCTTTCCAGTCATCATCTCCATCAAAACCACGCCGAAACTGAAGACATCCGCTTTCGTGGTTACACGCCCCGTCACTATCAATCAAAACAGAAGACGTAAACACAACACATTTGATCAGCGAGATTCCATGACAAGCTTACAAAGCATACTTCAACCAAATACCAAACGATTCTTAGCTTGCGGGAAAATGGTACTGAACACACAATAATTGGAATTGAACCAAAAGAGACTAAAAATGCTGAGTAATTGTAGGCTGATCCTAACATTAACACTGTACGATTTTGAGTTATATACGTAGTTATGGTTCTGGTAAGATAGTGAGGGTACCAATGACACACCTGCGTACTCGGGAGCCAAATATCCAAATGTGCCTGCAAGCCTAGTCTCCACAGAAAATTTATTATCCGGGGCTAGCTTCACAAGGCCAAAATCGGATACTTTTGCGTGGAAATGGTCATCCAGCAAAATGTTGGAAGGCTTTAAGTCTCTGTGTATGAAGCTCTTATGCGCTAATCCATGAAGGTATTCCAACCCACGCGCTACGTCGAGGGCAATGCTTAACCGCCTTGTCCACTCCAAAGGCCTGATCCCCAGAGATCTGTAGTCAAAGAGATGTTGGGCGAGAGTGCCCTGTGCCATGTACTCATAAACCAGGAGCCTTTCATTTCCATAAGCACAATAACCTTTCAGCTCTACAAGGTTTCGATGTCCAACTTTTGACAAAACTGAAATCTCAGACTGAAATTCCTTGAGCCCCTTGTTGCTCATAACGGCAGCTTCCATTCTTTTGACTGCAATCATTGAACCATCTGGGAACGTCCCTTTGTAGACCACACCAAAACCTCCCTTCCCTAAGATATTCCTCGGTGCAAAATTGTCGGTCACATCTTGCAATAATTCGTATGATGTCCCGAGGTTAGCGCCTTCGTCCACCTGCCTCACAACATAGCACAATCAGTGAGTCATACATGTGATTGAACTAAGTAGTGATCATTTGAACTTGCATAAGGAAACGAAACACTATGTGAACAAACAATAGACCACCCTTAAGATTATCAACCATCGTCATGACAATGCCGCAGTTTTGTAAAGAGATGCATCTTAACGTCTAACCTGCTTAAAAGAAACACTTTCAAGAATTCAAAGGGCTCCTTGAAATCGACTCCATGCACAGTTTCTGGCTAATACCATTCGCCTTCTAAGATTTGAACTACGTAGTGTAGGCACCATTTCTTCTGCGTGGAAAAGAAACATGGACATCGCATACCTGAACGTCGCTGGGACCGCTGTAATTAGCTCCTGCTGCGTAAGTTCTCTGATTTGCCAATGTCTTCACCAACCCCGGATCTGAGCTCGAATCTACTTGGGGATGCACCACCGTGTTCTGCCCCTGCATGGAATATTTCTTCTTCTTTCTCCTGAGCATCCAAAAGGCCGCAAGAAAAGTAATGACAATCAAGATGACGGCTCCCACTGTAATGCCCGCAATGATAGCCACTGCTTTTCTCTTTCTGGAGCCTCGCCCTGGCCTTCCAGTAGTGGCGCCGGGTGTTCCTAGAGGAGAGAGAGAACTTGGCGGCAGAACTATCCCCAGGAGCGGATTCCCCGAATTCTGAAAGTTCACACTCGGTGGGAATGTAGGCAAAATACCCGAGATATTGTTGTTCCTTATATCCAACCTCACGAGCTTCGGCAAGGTGGTTAGCTCGTTGGGCACCGGCCCACTGAGGTTATTGTCGTTCAAGAGAATCTGTCGCAACGTTGTTATGTTTGCTAAGAAAGGAGAGATAGTTCCCACTAAACCAGTCGATGCAACAGTCAGAGCCTCAACATCGGATCCGGAACACGTGATACCGCTCCAGACGCAAGGATTCGATCCAATCCAGCTCTCTGAGAGTATCTGAGGGTAGCCAGCATCTTTCAAAAACTGAAGCAAAGCTGTGATGGGAACTGAACAAGGTGATCCATCGGCGGCGCAGAAATCGGCGGTGTCTAAGTTAACATCCGTCTGTGGGCCAAACGAAGGAATTTGGCCACTCAAGGAATTTCCATTTACGTAACAGGTTGTAAGTGGCAATCTAGAGACGCCAGCAGGAATCTGTCCCACAAGAAGGTTGTCGTTCAAGCGCATGTCTGTGAGTCCCGTGGCCCCAACAATGCCGTCAGGTATGGGGCCAATCAGCTGATTAACTTGTAGCCACAGAACCCTCAAGGCCGGCATTGCCCCGTATGCCGCCATGGTGCCTTGGAGGTTCTGGTTGTTCATTTGGAGCACCTCGAGGTTAGAGCCGGCGAAGGTAGCCGGTGTGGCTTCGATGTTGTTGTAAGCCGCCAACAAGACTCGTAAGCTCGGCATTGCGCCAACGTACTCCGGAATGGAGTTAAGATTAGTCGACGTCACGGACAAGTTTGTGAGGCTTGTGGACGCGGTGATGTCCTCCGGGATGGTCCATCCTGTCGATTGATTCAGCCCCAGATTCCTATCAATGTACAATTTCTCAAGGCTTATTAAACCTGTGAAGAAATCAGACGGTATGCTGGTGAAGTTGTTGTTATTCAAATAGACGGTTTGGAGATTTGCCATGCCTGCGAGGGACGGCATCGCTCCTGTGAAGCCATTGAAGTTGAGCTCCAGAAAAGTCAAATCTGTGAGTTGGTTGAGAATGGGCGTGACCGTACCGGATAAATCCATTTCTCGCAACCTTAATTGCACGACATTGCCTCCGGCGCATGTTATTCCTGTCCATGTGCAGTAATCCGTTCCAGTCCAGCCTAACATGGGGCCATTGGTGACACCTTCTAAAAAGGCTTGCAACACCGCACCATCATTAGGCCCCGCCAAAGCACATACAGCATATAACAGAAGTAGAATTATTGCGCGCAGTCCTAATTTCCTTCCATATCGAGTTTTCATTGCACATGCTCTCGCCACGCCTTGGATGCGTTGAAAACCCCCTTTCACTATCCTAAACTCGCAATGCTTAACTTCAAAGCAGCGAACTCATAAACCCAATACCTTCACCAATACACGAGAACATGAGCTACGCGACTCCAACGACAATCTAACAGAAAGCAAGCGAAACAAGCAGGGTTCAATATTGCCCTCTTTCAACACTCTTTAGAAATAAACCCTCTTCTCTCCATTTCTTGTAGCTGACTCGGGCCCAGTCATGAACACTTATCAAGACCAACATTGGTGACAACTGAACCGTAACAGAAACAAACTTTGTTGCACTTCTGTTGTTGCACGTCTATCTTGCAAAATCTAGAGGTCCACGGACAGTCGTCACCCAACATCCATTCAACCCCTAGCTTACACACTCGGCTTATTAACACCATCTCCAAAACACAATGAGGAAGACTCTACTTTACTCTAACTGAGACACGGCAACTAAAATGCTCAGTAGGCAACTCTCTAGCTGGTGTGTGAACCCACACTGTTCAGAGAACAACGAATAATGTATTCTATAACCAAGCGTGAATCCTCCAAAAACAAGCACGCAAGAAATCAAGCTCAATACGCCTCTAGTACATTCACCTCGCCAGCTCTGATTCATCACAGCAAATACACAGTTTTCACTCACGCAAACAGCATCACACCTAGGCATATACCAGTCTACGATGCTGATCAATCACGATGATCGATTCCACGCTCCAAAGGCTTGCTCTTCAACTGCAAATCTTCGCCTTCGTAAACTTCCTAACTGCTGTAGCCGCGCAAAACGAGTCACCACAACGGACTCTGCCAAGTTCCACCCATCAGATGAAACTCCAGATGGGTCCAGGCTGGTGGCAAGTGAAGCAAGTGGGTACAAAGTGTGCGTATGGCGATGAGAGGAATCTACGCCAGATGGATGGATTGGATATAAGCAACGTCTAAGAAGAAAGTCTTTGCGTGGAACTTTGAGATATTTCAATATGCATGGACTCCACATATTTCCGGCATTGTCGAGGGGAATTCCGGGGTTAGACTTGATGTAGAGCATGCGTCCACTTGGCTGCGTGTGTTGGAGCGGCAAACTGCAATTAGCGGAGAATTTAAGTCTGGACAGAGAGTGAGGGAATCGGTTTGTAGACAGTTGAGGTGGAAGTTTGCGGTGACTCATGAGAGCGAGGAAGCGAGCGAGTGCTGGTTAGCGGTGATTGGAGATAATCGCCCTAGCGGCGTTGTAATCCTCCTTGTGAATGAACAGTCAATCCAAGCTCTTACCTTTATATACTTTCATATTTCAGCTGATTAGTCTCACATCAACTTCATGAATGTGGCATTCTGATCAATGTAGTTACGAACTTTCTGTTTATGCTGCTAAACTACACTGTTATCAGTAAAATAACATTGTCTACTCCAGTAATGGAGAGCTTACTATTGCCATGGTTGAATGCATATCTTTTCGGGAAATTTAAACATTCGAAGATACAAATGCCCGCAACATTTTCTACTCACAGCAATTTAGCCTGTACTGTAATTCAGTGCAGGCCAAAAACCAACAAGTGGTCTGGGGTTGCTGGAGCCAGGTATCGCTTTGGTAGTCCAATTCATTCAATTCTGACTTGAAGATTGTTGAAGTTTTCGCAACAGCCGTCATTTGATATATGGTCTGTGTTGACCACCAGTCTTGTGCAATCTCACATTTTAGTATCGTACTATAAAGCTTCAGAGAATTTGAGCTTCGAGGTGGAATAACTTAGTACGAAACAAAGTGTCACTCGAGGATTGTATTTGGCAATGCCAAAGGCAACTTTCTCCCTGAACAATTGCAAGAATTGATGATCACAACCTTTTAGCTTTTCATGTGTCCGTACACACCCACAGTGGACCCGAAGCTCACAGGTGGTGCTGTCTGAGAATGCCCAACACCCCAACTTAGATAAATATAGCATCTGAAGATGGAGCTTATGTTGTCTGCTGCACACCTGTTCATTGCTCTCTTCATGGGTTGTTGCACAGGTCGCCGCGTGGACGCTGCGGTTGTAGTTCCGCATCATTTGGCTCGGCCAATGTTAAAAGAACACATTTCAACTTCGACTTAAGGATTACCTTTTATTAAGTCACTTTTGTGATGAAGACTTGCCGAGAGATTGGGGATAGAGAATCTCTATATATAGTTTGGAGTCCTTGCCAGGGCTGAGGAGCAATTCAACTAGCTCCTGGTGCAGTACTGTTATCTTTTACTGATAAATCTTGCAACTGTGGTGGATGTCTCTAAAGAGTGTGACTCCATTCCTTGGCAGAATATAGATATCTATGTATTTGAAACTATTCTGTGCATTTGTATAACTCGTGCTGTTGAGCTTGATAATTTGTGAACAATGAAGGTGGAAAAAATGTAAATCCTTTACTCTGAAGTTTGAGAGGCTAATGAATAGCTAAGGGTTTAATGAAAATAAATTGTCCATTTTTTTTCTTGAAAAACAATAGCAAAGTGTAGAAGATTAATATTTATGAAGCACACATTTGTGTTCTTGTTTTTGGAGCAATACAAAGTGTTGTAAGGTTGAGGATGTGTGGAAAAATAAATTCTTCTTCTTCATCTTTTCTTCTTATGGCATTTTGGTTGATTTTCCTATATATAAAGCCAATTAAAAAAAAACTTTTCAATTTCAATTAATCACAAGTTTTAAAAGTTGTGGCTTTTCACCTTCTCCCCTAAATATAAAGACTTCCTTAATTTATAGCTAAAACCAACATATTGGCTCTTGATAAATAATTTTTATCCATGTTTAAGTAAATATTGGTATTGTTATCCATTATTCTCCCATGGGATGAATCTCTCATAAATATATTTAGAACCTATTGGAAAAAGAGCCTAAGAGAAACTACCTCCATACTAAAAGACAAGAATTCAAATAGGTTTTATTTTTTTGGTGTATTTTCTTATCTTGATAACCATATGAGATGAAAATAGCTTAGAGATGATGAGTCCAAGTGAAGGTACATTTTCTCAAAACAATGTAAAACACATGTATTAAAAAAGCAAAAAAAGAATATGATTTTTTTGCTTTTTCAAGGATTTGAATCAAAGACTTTAGATGTTAGGGACATACACTTTAGAGGTTCTTAGAACCTTTTAGAACATTCTAGAAGCTTTTTGAGTTACTGAAAGTCGGTTGAGATGCTTCCTAGTTGGTGAAAGTAATTCAAGAAGTTTCTTAGTTAATGGAAAGAGTTCAAGAAACTTCCCGATTAGTAGAAGGAGCTCAAGGAGCTTCTCAATTGGTAGAAGCTGCTCAAAAAGCTTCTTAGTTTGATGGAAGATGCTCAAGAAGCATTCTAGACAAAAGTATATATAGGGATCAAGGCTAAAGAGTTCTTTAGTCTCAACAATATATCTTTTAGAATTCTAGCTCACCTTTTTTACTGTTATTCGTGTATTCATGTGATTAATTCAAGTTCTTGTTGGTTTCTTCTTGAAACCTTTTCCCGATTCAAATCTCTTGCTTTGTATTCTCGTGTCTTTGACAGTTTGTTGAGATTGACCTCATCTTTAATATTAGAGTTGAATCCTTCTTGTTAGAGAGTGGATTAGTCTTCTATTTGAAGGTATATTAGTGATTTAGAGGTTATGAATTATCCTCTTCTAAATTGATATTTTATTCATCTTCTATATTGGAGTTTTGTCTCTCTTGTGAGATAGTGGATCATCCCTCTCCTTGAAGGTTTTAAAGCGTTTTAGAGGTTGCGGATTACTCTCCTCTAAATTGATATTGTCTTCTTATCAATTTATTTCTTCTTTCTCTTAGAATGGTTGGAGGTCAAGACATTAGAATGATCAAATCTTCCAAGTCCAAGTTAGATGCCATAATAAGTACTCTTATTACTTTATCTATTAGGACTGTAGAGATTAAACGGATTGTTACAAAATTTTATAATGATGCAACATCTGGAGTCCCACAATCTACATTACATCCACCTCCAACTTCTGTGTTTGAGGATACAATATTACCTATGCTATGCCAAGAAAATCTACATGTTTAACAATATAAGGAGCCTCGAGTTAGTCTTTTGAAAAAATATGATGGTACGCGTTCAAAGTTCTCAGGATTTGTCAACCAAATTCAATTAATAATGGTTCTACAACCTGATACTTATTCAATAGAAGAATCATGGATTAGATTGATTGGCACGTTACTTATTGGGCAAACATTATCATGGTTTATTCCCTTGTTTGAAAAAAGATCACCAATTTTGAGCAACTTTGAAGATTTCATGGAAGTATTTGAGGAAGCATTTGGAGAATATGACAAGGCTCATTGGACAACAACTAAGATCCAAATATTACGTCAAAAGGTGCACTCTATATTAGTCTATGTATCCAATTTTAGATAATTAGTGTACGACATCAATTAGGATGAAGAAGTCCTAATGAGCTAATTTTATTGGAAATTAAGAGATGATGTAAAAGATTTGTTATTATCACTTTTGGATCTATAATTGCTCAATGAAGCCATTAGCCAAACCATAAAATATGATAACTGATTATTTCAATGTTGACAAGATCAACATTTATGGGCTTCAACAAAACAACATGCAATCTGATATACCCCTGCTACATTGACAAGCATTTTGAATTCACACTCAGAAATAAAAGATATATAACTTAATATATTATAATTTAAATTTTTTAGTCCATAATAAAAAAAACATCAAATGGAAGAATGTCTATGCATGTATTGTGGCGAAGAAGACTACAAGGTTGGCAATTGCTCGAAGAAATAAAATCGACATATTTCTAAAATTAGGAGTGTAATTCTTCAAGAAAACAACAATGCTCAATCACAGTAGAGACCATGCAGTTGCACAATTCAATATTACAAAACTATTGAGGTTCTTCTCTTTCTGCTCAATTTCTTGTTATTTTATAATTTCTTTGTATTTTGGCCCTCAGAAGCTTTAGACGACTGCTTTGTTAGATTTGGAGGCATCTGCTAGTTTCGTAGATGAAGCATTCACTAAACTTCACAAAATTCTTCTAGTACAAAAATCCAAACCTATTCATGTAGAAGTAATAGATAGATGATCTTTATCCTCTGATAGTGTCATCCATAAAACTATGCCTATGGAAGTATTGTTCAAAGATCATAGAAGCGAGATTGTGATCATTATTATTAGGACTCCTTCGAATCTTGTCATTATCAGGTTGTCTTAATTGAAAAAGCATAATCTATCTATAGATTGGAGGTTGCAAAGAATAACAATTCTTATGAAGATCCTTGCAAAAAAAATTATAAAAAGCCACAAATTAGTAAACCTCTATTTATTGAAGCAAGGGCTTTTATAAAATTGGCCAAAGAAGGTACATCGTTTATTATTTATGTGACTCAAATTAAAGAAGACATGACTTCATTGATAAGTATTCTAGAGCAATATAACAAATTTTAAGATGTTTTTTAGAAAAAAAAATGTTGATATATTGTTAGAGCACTGATTATACGATTGTATTATAAATCTTTAGGAAGGAATACAATTATCTTTTGGTCCAATCTATAATCTTTTTCAAAATGAACTTTCAGTATTAAAGGATTATATTGATGAAAATCTTACAAAGAACTTCATTAGACATTCAAAATCTCCAACAAGTACACCTATATTTTTTTTAAATAAAAAAGATGGTTCCTTATATATATATATATATATATATATATATAGATTATCAAGGATTGAATAAGATAAAGGTAAAAAAAATTTATCCACTACTATTAATTTTAAAATTTTTGGAATAACTCAGCCAAGCCAAGATCTATACTAAGAGAAATCTTTGTAAAATATAAAACCTGGTACGGATCAAAGAAGGAGATGAATCGAAGACTGCATTTTGGACAAGGTATGGATATTTTGAATATAATATCATGTCCTTTGGATTAATAAATACACCTGCTATCTTTCAACATTTAATAAATGACATCTTTCAAGAATACTTAGATAAATTTGTGGTGATATATCTTGATGACATCTTAATCTACTCAAAAAATCTGGAGGAACATGAAAGGCATATCAAATTAGTATTACAAAAGCTATGAGATATAAGTTTGTATGCCAAACCAGAGAAATGTGTATTTCATCAACCTAAGATAGAATTTTTGGAATACATCATATCTAGTGAGGGTTTGATAATAGATTCTAAAAAGATAGAGGTGGTTATATAATAGGCCATTCCAAAGATTGTCAGAGATATACAATATTTTCTTGGATTTGCTAACTTCTATCAGATCTTCATCAAAAATTAGTCTCAAGTTGCCACCCTTCTTATTCAATTGACATATAAGTATAAGTTAGAATGGAGGCCTCAAGTGGAAAAGGCATTTCAAGACCTCAAGATGATATTTACTACAATCTTAATATTGATGCATCCAAACTTTATAAAGGCATTCTATACAGAGATTGATGCTTTGGATTTTGCACTAAGGACTATGCTTTTATAAATAAATATAGACAATAAACTCCATCTTGTTGCATTTTATTTTCAAAAATTTTCTATTGTCAAAATTAATTATGAAATCTAAGATAAAGAGCTTTTTACTATTATAGATTCTTTTTAAAAATGGTATCATTTTTTTAAAAGAACAATGCATCTTGTGGCTGTATATACAGATTATAAAAATTTGGAATATTTTATGTGAGCTTGGGTGCTTAATCGCCACCAAGCTCGATGGAATATGTCGCTATCTCAATTTAACTTTGTTATTATTTATCGGCTTCAAAGGCAACAAGGATTGTCTAATGTTCTATTAAGGAGATGATATCTTGTACCAAGAATAGGAAAGGCAGTGTTTAATCAACAATATACAACTTTGTTGAAATTGGAGCAATTTCATCTTTACGCCATTATTACATTGGTACCTATTGATTCTAATTTCTTCAACAAGGTGCATATTGTAACCACTAATGATGCATTAGCCTTTGATGTCAAGCTTCGCTTGAAAAAAATATTGATAAGTTCAAACTTGAAGAAGACCTTCTATACTTTGAAGAATGTTTCTATATCTCAGAAGGACCAACACGATTGTGCATTCTTCAATCTTGCCATGACTTTTCAATTATGGATTACTTTGGATTTAACAAGATCGTAGAACTTATTTCCTAAGATTTTTAGTGGTCTCAAATGTAGAAGGCAATGAAGGACTTTGTACTCTCTTATAACATTTGTTTAAGGTCCAAAAGTCCTTGACATTGCTCTTATAGATTATTACAATCCTTATCTATTTTAAGATAATCATGGTCTTCTATCTCGATGGATTTCATTACAGCATCTTTGTAGTGGTTGATCAACTCACAAAAATGGCTCATTTCATCCCTTGTAAAAAAGACTACATCTAGTGAAGAAATGGCAAGGCTCTTTTTTAATAATATATATCAATATCATGGCCTATCAGGTGATATCATATTCAATCGAGGATCCTAGTTCATATCTAAGTTCTAAAAATATCTTTTTGAAATATTGAACATAGATATTAAACTTTCTTTGGTTTTTTATCTTCAAACTAATAGCCAAACAAAACGAATTAACCAAGTTTTAGAACAGTATTTATGATGCAGCATTAATTATCAACAAAATGATTGGATCTTGTATCTACCACTAGTCGAATTTGCATGTAATAATATTGTTCCTGCCTCAACTTAGCAAACATCATTTTACTCCAACTATGGATATCATCCGAAGCTTGATCTATGGAATACGCCAAAAAATAATAATCCAGCAATTGAAGGATTTGTAAAGCATCTATTGCAACACCAAACAATCTTGAAGCATCTATTGCAACACCAAACAATCTTGAAGCTTCAATTATAAGTAGTTCGATTATAGTAAGATCGAGCTCGTCTTAGAACTTGTTGCTAAAGAAGGAGGTGATCTTAGGGACATATACTTTGGAGGTTTACAAAACCTTCTAGAATATTCTAGAAGCTTTTTGAATTGGTGAAAGTCGGTTGAGAAGCTTCTTAGTTGATGAAAGTAGCTCAAGAAGTTTTTTAGTTAGTGGAAGGAGTTGAAGAAGCTTCCCAATTAATAGAAGAAGCTCAAGAAGCTTCCCAATTGGTAGAAGTTGCTCGAGAAGCTTCTTAATTTGATAGAAGCTGCTCAAGAAGCATCCTAGATAAAAGTATATATAGGGATCAAGGCTAAACAGTTCTTTAGTCTCAACAACACATCTCTTGGAGTTCTAACTGACTTTTCTTGGTGTTATTCGTATACTCATCTGATTAATTCAAGTTTTTATTGGTTTCTTCTTCAAACCTTTTCCTAATTCAAATCTCTTACTCTGTATTTTGGTGTCCTTGACATTAGATGTATTAAGAATCTTACTAGCCACTTACACTAGAATCTCTAACTATCTCTCATTTCTAAAATTTAAAAATTAATATTCAAAAAAAGATTTATCTCCCACTTATTATCCTCCAAACTAATCAACAAAGTCAAATTTGGAATAATTTTATCAAAATAAGAAAACTAAACATTAACATAAAACTTTTATCTTTGCAAAGATATTCTAACAACTCCAATAATTTTTATGTTTTATAAAATGTCAACTTCATTTTTTTTATATCTAATAAAATGAATTGATATGAGTCACTACCCTAAAAATTTCCCTTGTCAATTGCCAAATCTTAATTGTTTAAATGGACTTGTACAATCGTTTTGGAAGAATAGACAAAAAGTGTTATTTATTGGATTCCCGACCTTTAAGGTACGTCGAAGCTGGAACATACAATGTGTGCGTGGGTTAAAGTTGCTCCTACATTGCAGGTTAATTTTGTGCTTGTGCCACTGAGGTGATGGCCTGCCCAACAAGTACGACTCTCACAAAACTCGATGAACCAGAGGACGAAATAATTAAGGTGCAGAAAAGTACCAGCGTTACTGTAGCTTAGACGGACGGCTCACTCCTCACTCCAGGAGCACGCAGATTGTCCCGGTGAGCTGAGAATAAACATTAGAAGTGGCACTACTATGCTGATGGGACAGGAGAGCCCGGATTGCAAATTATGGAGTGGTGGCCATTATCAAATACTCAAAACAAAAGAAAAAAAAGAAAAAAGAGCTCACGTTACATACTAAAGTGTTCTTTTGGTATATAATCAAGTACAAAAGCCTACGACCTAAAGAAAAGACGATTTGCCAATTCGTTCGATTCAATGCACTTGACAACATTCGAAATCTCTAGCAGATATTTAAGAAGTCCGTATTAGCAAAAGAACATCTTTAAAGTATCTTGAACTTGAGTAAAACCTTGCAGCAATGAAAATCTTGAAAATAACTCATACGGGAAGAAGGCAACATGTGATACAGCAGAGTTTGTGAGCTGAACTTCAAACATCATTACAAAATGGCAAAGTTTATGCGTTGATATCATGAATATTTTAGTAGTACTATCTACAATTTTGCAATTCTGCTGACTAAATCTCACTTCTGGACATCCAATTTCAAAAGTTTGGAAAAAGAGAGGTCTATCCAGACTCCCGTTTAGTCTTCTGGTTGCTGCGGTTTTTGTTCCTGTTTGGTGCAAAGCAGAACTCGCAAGCCAAAGCCAAGTGATCGCTTCCCCATTTCTGTCGACGATTTCACCCACATAAGTGTAAGAAATTATGTCTACTTCTTAAAACGGTGACATCCTAAAAGACAAATGCATGCAACAATGCGAATTTGACCTAAGCTTTTTGGAAGAGGCTAGCCTAGCTTACATACCCTACACGCTGTCAATACAATATTGCCATTATGTGGGACAACTTGTACAAATTGAACCACACCACAAATCTAACCACACAAATTTTTAATTTAAAATCCGGCTCGAATACAGCAAAAATTGGATCGGAGGCGAATTATTTATGTACTCACTGCTTGCACATTCTGTACATGTGTTCATGTTAAACAAACAAAATGCTTCTGCAATTAACAAGCCTCAACAATCTACATTTTGTCCCATAACACCTACATATAAGTCAGCAAAAACAATCAAATTTAGTCTAAGTGAGGAATAGCTGAAGCCAGGGAATGAAACCTTGGAAGGAAGTCCTTTACAATGTTGTAGTACAGAAGTGGGAAGAGTATCCAAGACTCTCACTGTCACCAGATCATCCGTATGCCTGCATCATTCACCAGCTGCACTTAAAAATGTGCCTGGGCGTATTATGGCGCTATACCTGTACAGGTACTCAAAAACAGCACGAAGCCGAAAAAAACCACATAAAAGGACGATATTGAATTACCAAATGTAATCAACAGTGCCCCTAAATTTCTTGTGAAAAGTTGTTACAAATGGCTCCCCTCTTTCATCTCTGCTGCCAGGCTTTCCCTGTGTAGAAGACAGATAAACCACTAAAAGCAGTGAAGCCGAAATTTCGATGTCCCTGACAGCAGCAAGATAATAGCACTCCTATTTCAAATGAGGACCTCGCCTTAAAAGGTCATCGCTGTTGAGCACATCACTGTCAGAGTCAAAGAAATTAAAAGTATACCTCTATCTCTGAGTATGCACTTCGTAAGTCCAACTTGTGCTGAACTACAGAAAGGTCCCTTCCGCCAGTAGCTGCCATCAACTCAGATTGATCCCAACCTCGCACCCTTTTGGCATGAGGTAAACTGTAAGTATTCACTGCTTCAATGGAGTATGAATTTGTTACATAATGATTCCAGCTTGGCAAACACATCAAATGGTATCAACTTTGAACAAAGCGGGGACCTTGAGCAGAGAAAAGCCACACAACCGGTAAAACCCTCAGAGCAACGTCAGGAGTACGGTATACCACACACCTTTTTGCTATAGAAACTCGCGTCGAAGTTACTTTGCTGAACTTTTGGCCGGTAATTTCAGTGGTCAAATTTGCTTCTCGTGTGATGATTGTGGACTCCTTGGAGTCATTTGTCTTTACGGACACTATGCTGCTCTCAGTATCCAAAACTAAATCTTCTTCACCTGATATCTCGACAGCTTGTGATGACTCACAAGTCCAGCCAAACCTAACATGACGCATCATTCTCATCCATCAGCCATCTTGATCCGAATGCATAACTAAATAATTATACAACACTAATTCCATAAAGCTACCGTAGCCACAGTGTGCGCAGCAGCAACCAACAGAGCAACTCATGTTTGATTTCACCACAGTGAAAATCTATTCAAACCCACCTCTCATATTTGGACACTTCACAAGAGTATCCATTGGTCTTAAAACGCTCCTTAGCTCCCTCCTCTTGTCCTGAAATATTACGCCGATCATGACCAGCCAGATCGAGCTACACAAGGACTACTGTCAGGATAGGTTTCTGTAACGTAACCAAAACGGCTTTATTCATTGATAACACTCTTCAAACAGGGCTCTATGACGAAAACCGTCAACAGATCCTGAGGATATAATGCAAAAATCCAAGTAAAGTAAATGGCAATTTACTTTACCGGGATTACAGCAACACAACCCTGGGGTTTACTTCACAAGCTTTATAATGAAATTTCCAGCATGGACTTCTCTTTGTTTGAGAGTGTAAGAATGAAAAGAACAAAAAAATGTTATGTTCACACCTGTGAACATGATATGAATCGATACAGAGCGCTCTGTCCACCAACATCACAGCAGAAAACCATCTTTGTCAAACTCACATAGCTACTATAGGAAAACAAATTTAACCTCGTAAAATCCGACATGATAATAAAGCGTAGTATGTTCCAATTCTAGAAAGGCTGATGGACACCAACAAAATTTTCTTCAAAATTGCATTTGGTCCCCACATAGTAATTCGCAAGAGCATTCTACTGTCTTCATCTGTTATTTAGAGTGAACATCCCTTACTACCAAAGACTGCAACTTGACAAGAATCCTCTTGTTGAACTTGACAAAACGGTAGAATACCAAAATTAAGCTTCCGAAGCCATCATCTGAAATTCATAGAGATGTAGACAGGATACATACCCATGGTGTACTGTTGAAATCACCAGCTACAGCCACAGGCGCATTTCCCCACTTTTCAGAGATAGCGTGAGCCTTTTCTAAAAGCACTCGAGCCTGGTAAATACAAGTCTATATTAGCAAATGCCGTGAGAAAAGTACATACAAGGAGGTGAGACCATCAACATGGCTCCATTTACAGTTTCCCCAAGTATACAACATTACTACTGTATTTTGTTTAAAAGCCATCTGAGTTGCGCTGCTACGAATAGAAATGGGCATTAACCAATTTCATGTTTATAGTCTTAAGAGATTTTAAGCATCTACCTGACCTAGCTTGACATCGCCGCGCTTGGGATTAAACAACAGGTGAGTGTTTCCCACAACTACGCAGTTGTTCTTAGGATCACGTGAGCTGGCCAATCAACCAAAGATCCGTCAGACTTAAAAGCATCCAGGGCAAGTACAAGAGTAAGCTTCCCAATTGTAGCCTGGACGTGAATGATCCCTTTCATGGAAAAATTATGCAGACGGTCAACACCCAACGTACTTCTATGCATAATTGGTTTTCGATATTTACCTATCTGGACTATATGCAAGCTAGGACTTGACTAACAGAGGTAAATCAAACAAGTATTCATCTAAAACTAAAGAGTAATAACATGCAACACAAACAAATAATTCTTTTGGCTAAGCTGGAAACAGCCTAATGCTGTCTACTAATAGATTGTTCAAATTTAAGCTACATACTTGTTGACAAAAATTTACACGCACAAGTGAATCTATAAATTGCAGACTTGAGAGGGAAAAGAAAATTTGAAGACCCATCAAAATACTCACAATTACGGGCACTGTGTAGCGAATACAGATTCCGATGAGCAATCCATAACAAAAAATAACCTCTAGAGAATCTAAGTTTATTATACCCAATAGTTGGTTTTGCATCGCCTATGCCTTCTGAGCCATCCGTGTCACGCCACTCGGAAGTCTTGCTTTTGGTCTTTCAATATCATCATAATTATAAAATCAGGTATACTTATTCCGAGATGCTATTAAACAAGAATTGCCAAAATAAGAAATGTAGCAATTTGAGAACCAGATGAGGAAAGAGAAAACCTTATCAGAAAGAAGAAAAACGCACGCACTCTAATGTTATCTACAACCTAAAATGAGGTAGTACCCGTAGAACACAAAGCTGGGCGACATTGTCTCGGAGATTGAATTCTTTGAACTTAATACTCTCTTCCTCCAGTAACTCGAACCTGAGTCCATAAAACAGCTGAACCCGTAAGATATCATGGCATTGCGAGCGAGGGCATGACCCTAACACGAAATCATTGAACTGACAACGAATAAAAAACAAGAGAACATGCTCCCACGACAAGACATCAGTCAGAAGATAAGTAACAAGAGGGGTTGGCTTCGGCACAGAACATGCTTACATTCATCTCATTAGCAGTCTATTTGTATGAATAAGACAGTCAAGTTTCCTTTTCTGAAAAGTACAAAAGAGATCCTAAAGTGAACAGAGATAAACAGCATCCATCTCAAGCAAGGGTCACATACACATATGTATCGGTAGAATCGACCAAACAAACGCAAGTTTCAGAGCTTCAGAAGTTACCTATTTTTCCTCCAGAACATGGCACAACCATCAGTTGATGCTCCAGTTCGACTCTGCGGCAAGACATTATAAATGTTCCAGCAAACTACATAGGCTTGGCCAAATCCGAAGACTTCAATAGAAAGAACGGACTTTTAAGCTCCATCAGATAAGAATATCCATGTACTAGTTCCTCAGACAGAAACGAAGTTCAATATACTGAAAGGATCTGATCGGAAACTACGTACTGTATAGATACCGACATAACCCTTGCTCTCAAGTTCTTCATTGAGGTCTTCGTAATGGTCCACTTCCTGATGACACGCCAATACAAATCACAACCTCACGGACGACTTTTAGTGGGCTGGATGAGGCATCTAAGTTATACATGTAATTTCATAACTGGACACGATCTGCAACAGCTTATACCTCCATAAAAATCCTATGTGTCTCTTTAAAAATTTAGCTGCTCAACAATAATCAACTCTGCTAAAACACATTCTGATCGCAGTATCATATTTCAGATATACTTCAGCTCCACCTGTTACAATCACATTTCAAAGACTTTCTTCAAAAAGAATCTTCTCCACATGCAGTTGCGCCTATGTATAAAGTCAAATAAACGCTTACTTGTAAGCACATGATATCTGGAGACCAAAGTGCAAGCTCCCGCAGAAGCTTCCTCTTGCGTGCATCCCAGTCCATAATGAAAGGTGGTATATGCCAGTATAATTCGTCCCAATGTGCCCGTGCATTCACATCAGCTAATATATTGTAGGACACGATAATAAATCTCTCTGAGAAAACAAATAAAATAGGACATTTATTTTCACATAAATTTAACGAACCAAGCTAGCAGGATGTGCTTCCATGTGCAAATCTTCACCAGAGAGTGCAAGGGATCTTATCCAGGAATTTCTACCCCAGAAACTAAACCTACTCCATAACAAAAATAAAATAAAAGGTCGCTTTGTATAAACCAATGTTAGATTGTGAAGAAAGCAGACACCACTAGGTTACATAAAATAAATTATAAATAGAACGCACCGTGGTCTTTAGGTGGATTGTTACGAGCATTAAGCCAATATCGGTAGTCATCGCGGCTCGATCGAGGCTTTACTGACCTCTCCTCATCATATGATTCAGATCTTCTGCAACATTTCGAAAGTGCCTCTCAGCTATGCATCATCATGAGAACCAACAATTTCTTTGAGGATACTCGCAAGGTTCAAAGCACTCAAAATCTTCATAACCTTAAATGTAAGAAGCAATATATTCAAAGTATTAAAAAAAACCTTTACACATGACATGAAAGTTGATAACACAAATTACAGCTTTACATCGAGAAGCATCGGAAGAGTAACAGCGAATATGCCCTAAGTCAACAAGAAATACTGACCCTCTTCCCCGGAGTCTGTTAGAACTTCCATTTGAAGGGCCTGCAAAACAGGACTTGGAAGAGCCATCAATATCCTTCGCAGCCATTGTCCGCTGCGTGGACAACCTCGCAACAAGACCGCTCACGGCCTCATGATCCTGCGTCGTCGCAACCTTTCTTGCAATCACGCCACAATTAAGCGCAAGGCTTAATTGTAGATGTATGCTTCGAGTACCCCCAGGCGAAAGGGATGTTGATGCAGCACCGCACTGTAAGAAACAATTCAAACTAACAATCGACATTTCGATCAGATTCCAATTACTATCAGTCTCACAATTTGATTTCCACTGTAAACAACTCAAAAGTAGTGATTTTATATATTTTGCATCGTAAATTACTAGTAGCTGACCCCTCCCCTACCCTTAAAAAGTCATGCAATTACCACTCACGCAGAAAAGCAAGCAAGAAAAAATTCACTGACTCAACATAAACTCTACATGTCACCGCCAACAGTCACACATTTACAATACGAATGCAATTGCCTCCCTCTCTCCAACACCGAATATCCATCTCAAAGCAACACGACCTCCACATTGCAAGCGTATCCACGCCACCAACGTAATGACCAAATCCACCCCTCGAAAGAACTCCAATACATCATCTCCCCCACTTGCTCTGCATACAACCCTGTAAACCCTAAATCACAGACTCCCCTCTTTCCGAAACTTTCACTAAAACTCACAGAGCTTCACCGATCCAAACTCGAATTCGCAAAACCCACACCGAAGAATCAAACCACCACCGCGAAATACAAGTGCTAACAACCTAGACATACACACAACCATGTTCACGCGCCACCTGAGGCCAAATTCGAGCCCATGTCATAGAATTCCATCGGACAATTCCTCGTCAAATCCTGGAGTGAACAGGGAAAGTGAGCAAATATGAATACTCACCGAAACCAGCTGCCTCTATCAACAGAAAAGCGGCTGAAACTCTTCACCAGTAATAGCCTCCAGCGAGCATCGTCGCATCGTCGCATCGTCAAATGCAGCGATGCGTTGATGCATTGTGTGGTAAATTTGGAGGTTCGATGGAGGCGGCGCAACGAAGAAGAAGGGAATTGGGCAGATGCGTGCAGATGCGTCGCGGCCATCTGTTGACATGGCTGAAGGTCTCGCTTCCTTTAAAGTAATGCTTGTTTACTTTTATGTGGCTTTTAGTTTTCGCGTCCAAAGCCCTCAGTGTTCGTTCCTTTGGAATTTCGAGTTTCTTATGTTGGTTTTGAACTTGATAAATTAAAGGTATGCTCATAACTTAAGTTGATGTGATTTGAAGAAAAAATATCTTATATTTTTTATTGATATTATACATCAAATTACAAAAAAGATATGTTACTTGCATGACATGCACATTGCACATTATAATCTAAAGTTTGCTAATATTTTGATTAATATTATAGAGACAAAAATCATTGATAAGATTATTCAACATACTATTATGAAAGTTATTGATTTTGAAATATCTAAGATTGAAGTTGGCAGCAATCTAGAAGCTACAAAGAATAAAGATCCTTATAAATCTACTAAATATATGGCTCCTAAGGTATTAAAAACAAAATTTCAAATAATGACAATGTGTCCTTTTGAAATAGATGTTTATTCATTTACAATGGTATATTCTAAGATTCTCTTAAGAAAAGATCTATTTGATGATGTTTTTATAATAGAAGAGATATTAAAAAGAATTAAAAAAGATGAAAGACCAAGCTTATTTTTAAATTGTGATGAATTGAGTGAGCTTATTAAAGAGTGTTGGAACTTAAATCCTTTGCAGCAGCCAAAGTTTGCAAACATTTGTGAAAGATTGAGCATAATAAAGCATAAGTTTTTAGTAAGAAATAGTGTGGAAAATACATCATATTTTAAAGCATCAAAATACAATAGTTATTAAAATATAGAATTTTAACATATATAAAATAAATTTCTATTTATAAGACTTATATTAAAAACTTTAGAAAGTATATATTAAATTATACATGATTGGATTGATTGTATTTTATATTTATATATACTCTTATATATTTTGTTGAATACATCAAAAGTAGTGGTAATTGCTATACAATTTCTTGCAATATTTTAGAACAATTTAAAATCAAATCAAAACCAAGGGAAGCTCAAAAAAATGTTAAAATCATTCTTAATGAAGAACAAAACCATCTTGGTCTTTGAAAATGCAAAGAATCAAAGTCAAATTACAAATGTTGTACCTCTCATGACATATTTGCTAGCAATGGTAGAACATTAATTGTGACAACTTGAGATTCAAAAGCAATAAAATATTGTAGTGAAATTTTTTTTAAAATAAATGTTCAAGAACTTGATAAAAAAACAAGTTTGAAGTTGTTTATCATTCATTCTAATAGCTAAGAAAATTTACCTAATGACCTTGTTGATATTGGTAAAACAATTGTAAGAGTTTGCAATGGCCTATTGTTGAGTTTAAAAGTTTTGAGATTATTATATTTTTTTTTTAAAAAAAAGATTGAAATATTGAAAGCAAGCTTTACTAAAGTTGAAAAGGAAAAGAGGGTTAGATGGAGATAAAAAAAAAAAAATAGTGACTATAAGGTTTGGAATATATTAAGAGTAAGCTTTGACAATTTAAAAAGTTAAAGAGAAGAATATATTTTTGGTCATATAATATTTCTTTTGTGATGATGTATATTTGAAAGGCATATTAAAAGAAAGAACATTGCAATTATCTCCCTTATTCTAATATTTGACCTAAGATGTGGAATTTATATTAGATACAACGATTTACTAATTATTGGTAAAAGTAGACAAAGATGGAATTATAAGGATATATGATCAACTACAAGGTATGGATAGAAAGATTGTTGAAATTAAAATGAAATATAAATATATACAAATATAGAATTTGAATGTAGATCTATTTTATAGATTATCAAATAAGGTAATTTATTTAGATATTATCTAAATGGCATGTATAGAATTAATAATAATAAAAAGCATCAACATTTAAAGATTGGAATTTTTTTATATCATCTAATTTTTATTGTGATTTTTTAGATATATGTTGATGTAAAGTTATATTTAAATAAAAAAAATTGTATTATAAATATATATTAAAAGTACCACTAATAAAGATATTCTAATATTTTTTTATATTTAATTGTGTTGGTTTATAGTTGGAAGGATTATTTTACAACAATCTAAAGAACATCATTTTTCAGTGAAGTAAGAAGTATTTGATTTTCATCACTCGAATTTTTAAATTGTAATATTGGTATTTTTGCATCAAAGAATATTATAAGAATACTAAATATATTTATTGTATTAATAAAATATTATCTTAATTTAAAATATTTTCTATTAGACATGTCATATGGATACAAATTAGAAGAATTAGTAGACAAAGCATTGCACATGCTATATAACAAAGATGTTTGGAAAAAGTTTAAGAATTTAAATGTATTGCAATTAAGAAATTTTTATTCTATAGAAAAAATTCCAAATTCATCTTTTAAAATTATTACATTATTTAGAACTTAACTTAAAAGGATGTTTAAACTTGATTGTACTACCAAATAAAATAGAAAATATATATATTTTTTTAAATACTTAATTTGAAAGGTTGTCCAAGACAAACATCATTAACATCATCAATAAGAAGTCTTTTGTTTTTGAGAAATTTGAATATAAGTGGATGCTTAAATTTGATATTATTGCTAAATGAATTAGGCAAACTCACATTTTTTACTATCTTTTATATAAGATGGTGCTTAAGCTTGACATCATTGCCAAATGAATTAGACAACTTCACATCTTTGTTTGCTTGAGTTATTTGACCATTGTATTATTCATTATTATTATTATTCAACATATATCTGATTTATTCAAAATAATGTAAGACTTTGGAACTGTTGGTGTAGAAGCTTCATTTTATTTGGTGTTATTTATTGGCTACTTAAGATTGTCAACGTGTTTTGTTACAAGCATGGTTACAAATCTAGATGAAAATTTTAAATATTGATTTGTGCACATGATGTTGCAAAAATGATGAGTGCATGTCCATAAGAAATCCCAGACTAGAGACATGAGGTGGGTCTGTGGAGTAACTGGTCAAAGCCTCTGTTTCAGCACCAGTTCGCACATCTTGAGCTCTGATGAACCTACCGGATCGTCAGACCTCCAGTTTATTGCAAGACTACGAGGTACCTGCATTTTACAGTTCTGGCAGAGCACTGACAGATACCTATTGCCTCGTCGATCGCTCTTGGTTCCGAGTGCCTCACTCACATCAGACTGATCTTGATTTCGAGCCATATTCAACTTACATGCTTCATCTTTAAACTGTCTGAGATCATTTGGTATCTTCACACGCGACCCTTCTGATAACGTACTGAATACTTTCTCTCTTCCTCCGCCAAGACCTCTCTGCAAACAACATGTCTGTCTTCACACTTCATTCTTCAAACACATTGTGGCCCTCTAACGCTTATCTTTCAGAGGTTAAACTGTTCACATTTTCCGACGGATGTTCTCCTTGGCCAATTCTCCCAGCAAGATTAAAATCTGAAACAGTGAACTTTGTAGCCATATGAGCAATCGGCAGCCCCACTAGCTGAGGAATTCTTCCCGCCCTTCGATAAATTGAGTGAAATCGTAGCGTATGCTGTTCTCTCACACTGAAGGGAAGACTTAAGTGGCCTCGCCAGGATAAGGTCCTCTGGGGACGATACCGCGTTTTCAGGCCTCGTCAAATGCGAAGTGTTTCCATCCATTGCTCGACAGAAATGTACTCCAGCACCGACCTTTTTTCTAAGTTAGGCGCATCAGGAACTGGTGTGGGGTCTCCTCCTTGAGCAAGCTCAACTGATTGACCCGAGAAAATCTGTTGAGCTGCAGCACGGCGGATTTTATTGTTACTTGCATGCCAGTCATTAGCCATCACCTTCAAACGCACTGGTGAACATCCTGTGATCAAGTCTTCAAGGACCTCATCAGCTATTGTGTCCCATTCGAAAACTGCTAACCTCTTACATAGGTCGCTCATAACCGTTTTCATTCCACTCTCTTGAAAGTTTGATGACTAGCTAGGCACCTCGGAAAAGGGAGATCGCTCACATGTGCCAGGTTCGTGTTCCACCGCACTTTCAATCTAGCGGACCTAGGAATGTGCAAATCGTTGAGCAGCTTGATCCATGGGTGCTACATTGGCTGTGAATGCTTGATTCACCGCCCCCCCCCCCCCCCCCCTCCCTCCTCTTCAAGAAGGATCTTTGGTCAAGACGTTAGACCCAGCCGCCTTTGTAGGCGCGCAAGAGGCTGTGGAACTACCTCTAGCACGTAACTTCTGACTGACCCCCTTGCTAACAATCTCAGACTCAATTCAGCTTTCAAATTCATGTGCACCCTCATCGGTAATTTCCATCTCAACCGCACCCACTCCAGCTTTTCCAACCTTCCGAGTACTTTTACGATAACTTTTCTTATCAGCAACATATAACATTGTTACATGATCTGCTCGGTTTCCGGCTTCCTCGAGAGCATCCTGGATCTCTGCATAAGTGTTCCACAGAGCAGCAATTTCTCTTTCCCCTCCTAGTGATCTCATCCTGTTTTCGATTTCAGAGGTTGGAGGTGGGACATAAGTATCACGGAAAGCACCTCCACCTTCAATTTTGACAGACACTGGGAGAGAAATTACGTGAGTGGTACACTTAACGCCGTCTACAGTTCTTGCGTTTAGCTGCAGAATTTCAGCATCCTAACAGTTTCGAAGTGCTGATCGATAGATAGATGTCAGACTTGGTTTAGCGCCCATACAACCCACGGTTTAGGCATCATTATCACAGAATTTCGTGTTCAGATCTCGTTTGGCAAGTCCTCTAAGGTACAGAGACTTCATCATTGGGGATCCCAAATGATGGGTGCTAGGAAGAAGCCTCTGAAATCCAACCAGATTCTCCTTATCAAAGATTGAAGTTGTCTCAGGCTGCAGACGAGGACCTTTTACCCTGAAGCGCTGCTTCTGTGGTTGCATGAGTAGCACGTCAATCAGAGTGGACATATTGATGTGAAAGAGTTACTCCTGCTGCTCAAACTCTGCATCCCTTAGCATTGCCATTTGCTCCTGCCGAAGCAGAACAGCACGCAGTGTTGCCTCCATCTTGATAGGTTTACGATGCAATGTCAGATCCTGCCAATCAACTAACACCAAGACCTCAACGTTCCGTCTGAAATTGAATGAATCGAGCTCACTTTCAAACCAAACATAACTGCCATCACTAACCTTCAACGCCTCTCAGACCTAGAATGTTCACGGCTGCTAACGGTGTCGAAGACTGTAATGACATGAATAGACGAACAATGGCGACCAGCTACGCACGATTAGAATTACTCTGAAATCTGGAAGCTACATATCGGTATGTTTCAAAACGTGTCACTGCCAGTCAGCCTATTACTGCCCTTTCCGACCACATACCAGTCATTAGTTCATAACAAACTTGCTACCATATAAACATGGTACCTCTCATCGTATCATGACTTGTAAACTGTTTCCATCAATGCTCTATAGACCCGCCACGCACAATGAACATGCCACACCAAAACCATATCCAAGAAGAATTAACAATCCATACTCTCACGTAATTCTCACCTAGCCTTGATACTTCCAGAAATTCAAAGAACAGTCCAACATGAAAAGCGCCAATCAAGAATTTAAAAATATGTAAAAATTTCAAGCAAGTGGATAGGATGAAGTTGATATGAAATATGAATCACTTTAGTATTCAAATATTATTGAAGAAGTACTTTAAAATATATGTTTTTTCAACAAAAACATTTCTTAGTTCTTTAGTCTCTACTTAATTTATTTATTTTTAAAAAATAATCATAGCATTAAAAAAAAAGAAAAAGAGAGAGAGAATAAATAACCAAATATGTGCCATTCATATTGATTAATTATTTTTTAACTTTGATGGACATAACTTGATAATAAAATGTTACTAAATCTATCATAAGAATGATTTATTTTACACAAAATATTAAAAAATTTGTTGCAAATAATAACATTCTTATAAACCTTGCATCTCTTATTATATATATATATATATATATATATATTAGTTTTCTTTTATATTTTATTCTAAATAGATATGTTGATAAATTATTTTAAAAATTAATTATATTTATTATAAAGAAATAAATAAATAAAAATAAAATAAAACTTCCTAAAATAATATTTTTTAAACAATATTTAGTATTTTAATATAGAAGACAATCTTCTACTAATTATGTTCTGTAGTAGGATAAACCATATTTTTCCATATTAGTCAAATGCATTTTTTTTTTTGTGTAGATCATTCTTTTATATAATGATTTGTTAAAAAATATTATTTATAAAACTTAAACCTCTAATTTCTTTTAAAAAGATTGCATTTAGTTTATTTATTTGTATAAGTAACATTCTTTTAGATTAACACATATGTAATTAATACAATATAATATTGCTTATGATTTTTTATTTTTACAACAACAAATATTTATAATAATGATAGTTAATGATAAAATCAATTTTTTTTAGTAGGAATGAGTGTCATTTGCTTCTTAACAAAGAAATAAATACCAAGAAAACAAAATAGATATTTGAGTGATATCCAAAACTTATAAATCTTAGTAGTAAAATATACAAAATAGAATATATATTATTTTTTAATTCTAGAGTACTAAAGAATATCTCACTCAAAGATATAAGCAAAAAATCATAAATCGCTAAAATAAATGATAACTAAGAACTCCAAGGTTTTAGAAATTCCAAAAATTTTAAAAAAACATGAATTCTTTATATCTAACAAAAATGGAACAAATAATGAATTTATTGACATTTGTAAGTTGTATATCTTTTTGTAGATGAAGTTTATATAAATTATTCATTTACATTTATAGTAAAATGTGAAAGACTTTTCAAAACAAATTGGACTGTTTTTCAAGACCTTCAAAAAGTTTAAAATTAACTCCAAAAGATTGCCAACACATTTTGCTAACTATAAAAGTCCAATCTTATTTCTAGCATAACAACTTGCATACTCCACATTCAAATATAATTTTCAAAGATAAACAAAAATTCCCAGCACAAAAACATTAGCACCAAATCTATTTCTTATTTATTTACATTTCAAGTAGACTGAGTAGACTGAGTGGCTATTGCTCATCACTAGACTCAAACTGACTTCAATTCTGTCTTAAATTAAAGGGCTTTACTTGATCCCAAAACCATTAAAATAAATTCAATTACGGAAAGTTAGAAGGGGTATAACGAGAATTGGAGCACAAAGTAATGGCATACTTACAGGTAAAAAATATCAATAATAGCAAGACAATAGTTGAAAAACATCATAATCACAAGCACATTGTAAGATCTCTTTCAACAGATGGCTCCACGCCACTTTCCTATCCGCTGCCTAATTGAAGGACATACTTCTAACTGCAACCTCATCCTTCGCAATGCAGTTCCTACACTGCAGTAAACAATACAACACGATCGCAGGAAGCCGGATTTGCAATAAGAAATCCCATCGGTAGCCACATATCGACAAACGAGAAGAGCGAAAAACGGAAGCACTATTAATAGCTCAGTTTTCCTAGAACAATCGAATTGGGACTGTCCCTGCTCTCTGTTAGTCCATCTGCCTGTCTGTCTGTCTGCCTGACTTTGCTTGTGAAACCCAATACTTTCTTAACAATACAGTGGGTGAAGCATTACTTAGTCATCCCAGCTGCTGTCCCACCCATCCTTATTTGCTCGTCGAGAGTTAAGTCCAGCTGCAGATACAGTGAGAGATGTGGAAGAAGCCCGAACAGCTTCTGTGTCCTGCCAATCATCGTCTTCCCATACTTCGTCCCACCCATCAGTTGAAGGAGGCTCCTCATCATCGCCCTTGGCCACTGTTGCTGGTAATGCCATTTCTAGTTCCTGGTATTTGGTCTCTGCATCACCGTGACGCTGAGAACGGGCGCGCCATGAAACATAACCCCAAACACCCGCTATGCCTGCAGTGAATACGACGGTGAGAACTTGGTAACAGAAAGCACACCAGGGGTGGCAACAAAATTGAAGAGGTTTCTGTAGTTACTGTTGTCTCACAAGACAGCCACGTGAATCTGAACAAGTACAGCAAAGAGCTAACTCGTCTGTGACAACCAAGATCAGAAAATCTTGGCATCATGGAGGCTATTTGTATTCTAACAAACAGGTTTCTGAAACAGGGCTAAATGTCCTGAAACTCTAAGTTAATATTCATTTACAATACTGTTAACCCAACCTCGGCTACAACGACCAAGTAAATGCAGGAACACCTTAAGGCGCTCCGCTTTAACTTGGAATCTCGAGAGTAGCCAACGCCCTGACCGCTATTAATCATTGTCAAGCCATCAAATTCCAGTTTTTAATCTGCTTCCTCTCGGATGAGATTCTCAATTGACCAACTTGAAGTTCCCATGGTCTACTATAGAGAGACAATATTCACAAAGACTAACACAATATTCTAATGCACATTGATGGTTTCCCAAGAGCCGGGATAGGAGGTCAAAACCAGGATAACCATACCTAATAGGAGAATGAACACCACGCTGCCTCCGAGAACCAAAGGAAAACCCCCCGAAGCAGTCACGTAATCCATGTATGAGGAATGATCCACATTATCCACAATCTTCTGAGAGGGAACATCGACGTGACAATCTCCTTTACCCCAGCTTATGTTGATCTGTGCTCCATGTCCTGCAACTTTGTTATCAATCACTGAGATGGTGACCTGCAAACACCAAATGGGATTTAATTTCATTCTTTCTTCAACCAATAAAAGGAACTTTACTGCTCTTGACATCTAGTATAAACCTGATGTAAACTTCATCCAGTTCATCTGTCTCACTTACGGGCATGGCCTTCCCTTTCTCCAGCACCAACTCTTTCGGCTTTGCTTCCCAGCCATCTGGAGTCTTGATGGTTACATTTAATTTCGAGTTTTCAGAAGTTGAAATAGTTAGGGTGTAGTTATGGGTACCTACAAAGGGACAAAACCACAAAATTCGGTGAGATCGCTACGCCTAAAAGAAAAAAAAAACAAAAGAAAAAGAAAACAGTTTATAACTGAAACATCCGAGTCCAACAGCAGGTTTTATCCTCACCATCTTCACCATCCCCATCAGCAGCCATTAGTTTGCCTATCAAAGGCCCATGATCGCAAATTCCGCCATGTAGTGACTGCTTCTCACCACCTGTGCTTGAATTCTGAGTGGGTGGCATGGGTGTAACTGTGCCATTTGCTGGAGAAGCGGGTTGAGAAGTATTACTTTTTGATTGAACGAGTGGCGAACTAACTGGCACAACGGTAGCACTCGTACTATTAGTGTCGTTGGCGAACAATGTGTTGTTTGAAACCGTTGGAGTCGGCACTGCCTTCAGCTTGCGATTCCTGACATTCTCCGTCACTAGTTTGGCCTGCGAAATGCAAGAAGAAGGAACAATCCACACGTATCATAGTAGTTATGCTTCAGATCTACACCGATTTTAGGCCAATACAATGTCACATACGACGACATGATGATAAAATTCGAGGATAACTCCGATACAACGTGACCTATGTTCTCGGAATCACTGAAATTTCAATGACTATCATCTTTTGGAGGGTGTAAATCGGCAGGAATTTCAACAGTCAACAGTTCAGAACCAGACAATGGTTACAAGATGGGCATTGAAGAGAGAATAACAGTGAAGATCGCAATTGCACCACTAACTATAACCAGTATTAGTTTCGTGACCAGTGCAGCAGAATTTAATACCTAATACCATCAGTGCTTAGTTTTAGGTTGGCTTTGACCAGCGGTAAAAAGGAACTACAGGACACAAGTTTGACAAAACATTGTACTCTGCTCACAAGTTCAAAATTAGGGCTTAGACATGCAAACTACTGCTGCACTTCGTACGAAGATTATAGACACAGAAAGTGTGGAATTAACACCAACTCTGAGCTCGTACAAGGAATTGAACGAGAGACAAACTTGGGTAAACCTAATACAAACTGAAAAGAAAGAGCAGAATGAGGAGGCGGAGAGATTTAGACGAAGTGAAAGAAGGAAAAAAAAAAAAAAAAAAAAAAAAAAAATCTGAATAGCAGTTAAATATACCTCGTCATGGTCGAAAATTTTCTTAAGCCTCTGATCAATCGCTCCTCCAGTATTTCCCCGACTCTGAACAACTTGCTGATCTACAACTTCGAGAGGCTCATCTCGGGCTCCACCAGAAACACCTAGCAATTTCGGGCTACCGCGAATGCTTTCGGGAAAAATCAGCTCCCTAGGAATCACCTCCCCCAGCACAACGCGAGTGAAGGTACATAATATGAAAATCAGCAGAAGCCCTGTTCTGCAGCAGGGACCTGAGATGGGTACCATTTTGCTTCAACGAGACACTGCACACTACCGCGTTCTTCAAAATCTCTCACACGCCCTCATGGTGTGAGAAAACCGAGAGTGGGAAAAGGCAGAGGGGAAGTGGATCGTGGTGGCTGCAACACGAATTGCACAAAACCTGCGGATGCTTTCTGTTGCTGTTGATCTAGCTCTCCCAGCATGCTTAAACCTGCTTCTTGATCAAATCAGTGGCAACCTTGACCAGCCAGCAACCTAGAGCAGACCGAGCAATACAAATCCAACGCGACCCAGTTCAACACGAACTCGGAGGGTTTTCCACAGTTAAGTACCCAAAGAAGGAAAAAATGCAAAGAGGCGGCTAAATCTTTTGGCTCGGAGGAAGGGGCCATTTTCAGCCGAAAGTGGAGGACATCGTGGAACACGAATCACGGTCAAAGGCTGTTCTGGGAATAGGGTCCTCGGCCGATTGGAAAGTGCTTCCTCCTTCCCCAAGTGGGTGGGCAGCTTCACCCTCGAGGCCCCCTCTTGAACACACCATCGCGGAACTTTGGAGAGTTCTCAGATGTTGCGGTAACAGTTCGAAGCTATTCGACTGTGAAAGAATCGCGGAGAGATTTTCAGATCTTGCATTCTGGCTTTGCAATCTGATGCGATAGTCTTGCGTTATTTTCTATGAGGCGTAGGTGGTCTGAGATTGTCTTCCCAGTGTGAGGGTTGCAAGTAATCTTCTTACGATGCCATCGTGCTCATCAATATCTTGTGCGGTTGCATAAATTTATCACGGGTGAAATTTAATTGCACGACAGCATTTTCCTTTCCACGATCGATAGTGCTGGAGTGTATGGCATTTTGTTGTTCTCACGCAGAGGCCCTATTTGCAGTTAGCGGAATGGCAAGTTGTTAGAAATACTGTTATCTTCAATCGCATTGTATGATCAACCTTTCATCTTACTGATGGTAGCTGATTCATTCAGAAATACAAAGAAGTCTTCCATTCTGCAGCTACTTTGGCAGAGTTTTCCCGATAACTAGCGACCGACAGGTTGGTGAGTTTCTAGAGATTCTGTTCCTGACAATGAGAGGCAAAAGCGTGTAGACACAAGAGATTTTTGCGTACCAATCGTACAGACCGAGTTGTAGCTCTCATAATAATAGATTAACCACAATATACTTTTCGGGAGAGTTTTGTGTCACTACCAGCTCCGATGATTTATACGGCTGATTAGTAAGTATTAGCAAAATGACTTGTTGACTAGAATGGTTTCATCACCTTAAACCTGGTTTAGTAGTTTTTCCCCCCTTTTAACGCTTTTGCCATACGATGCTAATTTGAAAGCTCCTCTCGTTTTATATTCTATTTCATCGACTTGTTTTTGTCCAAACAGATGGAACCGGCTTATCAAACAGAATACAAGCTATTAAGTTTCTTATGGCTTTTAAACTCGAAAATCTGAGTCCTGTCTCGGTGTTTCCTCGAAGTATCTTAGTTGGGTAGGAGAAGGTATTTTTCTTGAGCTTACATGTGTGTGATGACGTACCTTTCCATACCTTCCACATAAGTTTTGATGCGATTCTTAAATATGTTCATTGGAGCCGTTGCAGGACATTGTGTGAAGAAGGCTCGGTCCAATCTCAGTATACTCTTGAAACGACTGACAACTGTTTTGTGTCCCCTTGACATTTAGATATTGCAGCTTGGTAATTGACTTTGTGACAAAGATGCTTGCTTGTACTACTTGAGCTGATCTATGAAACAGACATGTTACTAATTGTGCTTAACGTTCTTAGTGCTGTAACTGTCCTTTTCATATTAGTGACGTTAGAGTTACGAGACATATGATAAAAGGATCAGGCTATAAACACTTAGGTTATTTTGTCATCCAGCGTGATTATTCAGGAAAGACCAGTGCAGAATATTTTAACAAAGTTGTTTCACAAGGACAATTAGACAGGGACCAATAGTCAGGGACCAACAGACCTTTGTTAAAATGCAAAATCAGATTGCTGGGTTCAACAGTTCAAACATTTTTATCTTCTTTGTCCTAGTACTGGAGGCAAGTACTGGAGGCAAGTACTAGAGGCTTAGGCCTCAATCTGACGTGGCACAATGCGTTGCAATGGTTGATTGATCCTGTTTGAATTGTCCGTCCACAACATGTTGGAGTACATAGTCCTTCCGTTCGGAAACTTGAGCTGGACAGTCGAGAGCGGAGTTTGCTTATTTCAAAAACATGTCTATTTTTGGATTTCATCCAGAAGTCGCGGAAAGAAATAGAAATTACTAAAGCAAAATATGGTCAAAAAACATCTCCCCTTGCTCGACACAACTAACGAATGCTCCAAATATTACGTGCACTGGCTTCACAAAGCATTGTTGTCATTCACACTTCTATGCAAAGATGTTTTTCTGTCTCTCAGGGGGAAAAAATCTGATTATCTACACCAACGTTGAGGCTATGTCGTACAGAATTGCATGAAGATATCAGGGCACCAAACCGACATCCTTGAAATACTCGTGCTCCAGTGCAGTGCGAGCGGTTATTCGTCGAATTGGCTCCAGTATCAGCATTTTCTGTCCATCAAAACAGAACCAAAGAGCAACAATATCAACTTTGAATGTGTTGCTATTATAAGCATACTGACTGCAACGGCACAAGTACTCGTTGGCACCTGCTTGCGTTATCAAATATTCCCAATTCATTATCGATAGTTCAGAATATTTATTAGCTAGGCAGAGGAGACTCATGTAAAGTAGGAATCTAAAAGGCATCCGTTCTAGTAAAATACATCGGACAAATATACCAACAAATCAAACCAGATCACCAAAACCGACAACTACCCTAGGAGCAGAAATTTTACTGAACTTGAATAACAAATGCGAACATTCATAATGAGTTAAGACCCGCGAAAAGAAACTAACCGATAGTAAATCAGTGCCTAATGGCTCCAGACTAGGAACAACTGATGCCACGCTCTGCAAAACACACAGTTATTGTAAGACTTGCGGCCCAGGTGCCTTAAGGGCTTTACAGAAGGTATCCAAACAACCCTCAAACGCGATGCATTGTTTGCATGATCCATGTCTTCACTAACACAATGAATGTAACAGAAAACTAGTTTGAAAAGCAGTGTGATAAAAGTATGGAATGACTTAACACCTTGGGAGACCACTTTGGAAAAGCTGATTTGTAATCTGGAAGAGAAGTTACCCCTGGCCACATTTCCTCAGTTGGAGTACCTAGCAATCTGCATATTAAATCATCAAGAGAAAGGCTTAAGAGTAAATTATCTTGATGGATCATTTCATCGAGAGTGTCATTCACAGGTATTCACCATGAGACAGCTGTAACAGTTGCACAGACGAACGTAGTCAAATGAGGAGTCAAGAAGATAGTACCTGGGGAGAGGAATATGATGGCAGCAAACAGGACTGAAAGACAGTGAAAAGTTCCCTATCGAACTTTCTCCAAATTAAAAATAGGTCTAACCGGTAGTTGTATGGTTTTAACAAAAACACTGGCACGCACTTCATCATTTTGCAAAAGTTAACCAGTTTCCAGCACTGAAGAAGGTACCTGAATATCCTGAACAGCTCATCGATCTCTGAATCACCAGGAAAAAGAGGTCTCTGAGTTACCATTTCAGCAAATATGCATCCAACAGACCACACATCTACTGGTGTGGAGTAGTGGCAGGAGCCTAGGAGAATCTCTGGTGCCCGGTACCACAATGTTACCACCTGATCTTCCGATGAAATTTACAACGATCAGATTCACCTGAGTTTATCAAATTACATCTATGAATAAAGAATACAAGAACAATCGCTCAAAACCTAACAAGATAGAAACATGTTTACTTTTGAGCAGATGGAAAGGAGACATCATACCTCGTGAGTGAAAGTCCTCACAGGTATGCCAAATGCTCTTGCGAGACCGAAATCAGCAAGCTTCAAGGCATTAGTCCGTCGGTCGATCAAGAGATTCTGTGGCTTCAAGTCACGATGAAGTACCCTATGGGAATGACAGTAAGCGATTCCCCTCAGGATTTGGTATAGGAAGGTCTGCAACAAATGAGGGAAAATTTGTCATATAAAGCTTTCAACGAAGAATTCTTGATTGCCAATCTCTCCAAAATGTTCCGATCCCTATTGTTTCTACCGAGTCATCTTAGCAAGTGAACGCAAATACGATGCCAAGTAAATAAACAAGGATCTCACCCTACTTTGATCAAGCGTGGATCCTTAGCAAGATCGGGACAGGTGTCCATATATTTCTTTAAGTCGAGGTCTAGGTACTCGAAGACTAGATACAATCTCTTTTCACTGTGCACCACATCTTGAAGCCTGAGGTCAAAGCCGCATCAAATGCGTAATGAGTTAGGTGAATTCACACTGAGGTTTAGTGCAGGCGGACGTTTCTGCCAGGAGAATCACCTACATACAATCTGTCCTCAGTTGTAGCCGTGTCATTTCGACTGATATGACGTGACCCACATAGGAGGAAAGCCTCATCCACATAATTCTTAAGTATACGCAACTTATATGTTCAATGAGTACTCCCGAGTCGATCTAAGATAGAGCTTTACATACGGCAACCAAAGCTGACAAAACACTCGCGCAATTATGAATCTACTGCCACTGAGTGAAGACATGTCCAAGAATGTTTTCCAAGTGTCACTATAGCCGAAATGCCCAAGCTTCCCATCCAAAACACGAATAGAGTTCAACAATGCAGTTGGAAAAAGCGGTCAGTGAAATTATACCGCACTATATTCCCATGGTGCATTTCCTTGAGGAGCGAGATTTCCCTGATTGCTGTACTGGGAACACCTTCATCTTCTTGCTCAAGCCTAATCTTCTTTAGAGCGATAGTCTCATTGGTAATGCGGTCTATTGCCTTGTACACCACTCCGTACATGCCCTCTCCAATCTTCTCCACTTTTTCATACTGCAAAATCACAATTGACAATATCAGCAGGAGATTATGTGAGGGATATATGACTTCGTTATAACAGATGAAAGGAAACGGTTTGTAAGTGGACATCAAAGAAATTCATGATCGATAAGAACTCCAGAAACACACAACGTCGAGAATTACGACCAAAAAGTAAATGTAATAGTTCCTGGTTTTCTTCAAACATGGACTGGAGCAAGAGTCACAAGACATGTCTAAAATATTCTGA
Source organism: Physcomitrellopsis africana (assembly GCA_036785485.1). Taxonomy (NCBI): domain Eukaryota; kingdom Viridiplantae; phylum Streptophyta; class Bryopsida; order Funariales; family Funariaceae; genus Physcomitrellopsis; species Physcomitrellopsis africana. Next base: position 103,287 of record JAWRVF010000776.1, read on the forward strand.
ACTCTAAAAAATCCCTAGCTCCTCTATGACAAATGAAGTCCTCTACTGCCTGCATCGTGAATAGTAATAAGAAACAATCCAGAGACATGCATACACTGATGCTTTAAAAATTCAAAATGTGTCAGCGGAGACCAGGGAGGCTGGCATTGACGGAACCTTTCAAGCATACACACTTTCTCAGAAAATCCAAACAAACCTTGAGTGTGAAACAGAAAGAGGATCGAGACATCACCTGTTCCATTGGAAATCTCGCAGGAAGCCTGAGGATGATCAAAATTCGGCGCACTCAGCAGTGGCACAAGGGGAGAGAAGCGCAGCACCGAATAGAAGTATACATGGAAGGCACCAATTAAGTCGAGTCGGGTAAAGTAGCAGTGGTGAAGACTGAAAACACATTGACTGCTCTAAGCGCTGAAGAGAGACTTCAGATAAGACACATTAATCAGACCTGCGCACTGAAAAAACAAGCACAGCAAAGACCTCGGATTAACACATGCATTCTTACGACAAAAATCATAGGAAAAATGTGACAAATTTTAGAGATTAAGTGGAATTGAACCAACTGAAAAGAAGGAAGGGGCAACTCTACCTTCCAATCAGAAAAGATACAATAAGGTTTAGAGGGAGAATTAATGCTAACGTATGGCAGAGATCTTGCGAAAGACACAACAGAAACACAAAATTCAGCGTGTTTGCCGCCGTCACGGAATCCCTAATAATCTTAGTCACCGACCTGGAACAGGACTGCACGATGAGCTTAATTTTCAAAACAAACGCATCTCTACTTGCAGTCCTCTCCCAAAGGAACGACGTTACACATACATAGTAAGCAAAGCACGAACTCAGAAGGAAAAACAACTCCAACAGCCCAGAATGGAACGTACCATTCAGCACAAGAGCAGCACACGGAGAGACGAAGGAACTCGCTGCTGATTGCTAGGGAAGTTAACTTGAGGGCGATTGAAGGACCGACGAGATCCAGAACTGGAGAGAGAATTGCACAAAAGAGTCGCAAAGTGATGACGCGAACGCTTTTCAAGTCAACTGCAAGAGATGCAGGTGAGGACCAATGAATCGGACATACTATGCTACGAATAGCCTTGGAGGACCTTTTCAAGAAATAACACAGAACAAGAACATGGTGAAAAGATGAACTGATGAAATAAGCCTACTTTGCCGGAAATCGGTGAAACCGAGCGAACAAGAGATACGGCAATGTCAAACACTTCTTTCAAGCCTATAAAAAACGAGCCTGTAAAGTCTAAACTTGATGGACCAGGGAAGCAATGCAGATTCTTGACGAATACAGAAATGCACCACAAATTTCACTGAGAACAATAGACGTGAAAATGCAAGCAAACGAAATGGCGCGGGGTTCCATTACTCCATAACTCCAAGTGAAATAAGCTATACATGGCCAGGAATTTCATTGAGACAACACATCTTTGCGCCAGAAACTCACAGCACAAACCATCAAGCGCCAAATCAGGCTTACGTTACCAACACTGCTATGCTTCCACTCTCGTTAGAATCAGCTCACGCAGCTCTCCAAGACGTGCATACGCAACGCAGGCCATAGGTTACCATCACGAAAATTTGAAAAGGAATCCATCAAAACATGGAACGGATAGGAATCAGCAGAAACAACCAAAAAATATGGGATAATCGTATTGAACAGCGGGAAAAAAGCCACTCCTTGGATTGGTTCTGCTCTGCTGCATGGTATAACTACCTTGAAGGAAACAGAAGCAGGGAGACACTCTGGAATCCAAAACTCAACAACGAGCCTTCTCGTTGCTCTTTGCTTGTCATCATTTAGCTCCAGCTCTGCGAATCTCGCACACTGAAGCTGATGCATCACTAAAGCAAGCATGTTTCGCAGCAGTTGGTTTAAACGTGAGAGTTTCTCATTACCCAAGGATGGATGAGAGAAGCAGCCTTGACCAGACATCCATCCGACTCAATCCTCTTGGATGAAAACAAAATTTCCGTTTTCTGTTGAATTAATGTATATAAAGCAATGAATTATGTAAGATACCATATACACATTTATGCATTTTGTAATTGGTGAATTTTTGCTGATTAATGAATCCATGAATAAAAATAGTAAAATATGTGTAAAATATATATATTGCATCATTTATTATATTAAGATAACTATTGTATTCAAGTTATTTAGTTTTATAAGACTTGAAAGCATTCTACACAATATATATGTAGGTTCAATTTTGCATGTAATAGTAGATGGACAAGTTAATTTTACAAATGCAATAAGTATTGTAAGCCAATATATGTTTAAGTTTGGTTCTATGTAGTGGAAGTTGGTGATGGGTGTATATAGAATATTTAAGAGGCACTTTGAATGTCATAATGGATAGAATGCACATTCTCTATGAATGTGAATTTTAGTATTCCATAAAGTGCATTGTGGTGTGCAACACAAGTTTAAGGCAGCTTGTAGTGGCATTAGCAAAAATTGTGATGACATATGATAAATGGCAAGTTGTGGTGGTAGTAGCAAAAATTGTGGTGGTATTTGCAACATCTCAGAAATATAAGAAGTATACTAAAACATATTACAGGACCAACTTACCCTATTTGTAGTCATCATTATAATATATATTTATTTTTTACATTCTAACAAAAGTGCAATCTAATATAACAAATAAAAATAAGTTTACAAAAAGTATGTACACCTACTACTATAGACAAAAAGTTCATCCATCCTTCATATTATTCTTCATATTCTAAACCCTTTCTTATGCCACTACCAATTGAGTAATACCTAACTACATTATTACAATGCTAAAGGAATAGCCAAGGACCAAGGTTTATAAAGCCATTAAGTTCTATGTCATGCCATAAGTACCAATTATAAAATCCATTCATATATTAATATTTCTTTTTTATTGTTTTATTTTTATTCTAAAAAAAAAAATCTTAAATAAAAATCTAAGTACATAAGATAAAATAAAAATCTAAGTATATAAGATAAAATAAAAATAAAATTTATAATATATATATATATATATATATATATTACACCCTCCTCCAAAGTGCTTTGAGAAAATACATTGCAAGTTTATATTAGATATCATGTAGACAAATATTTTTCTATGGATGATTATCTACAAGATAATATTTAGACAAAATCCTACTTTATTTAAATCTTTAGATAAAAGAACATTAACTAGAAACTTCATATTGGTGAATGTACTATATTTCGTACTTTTGAGACAAAATTATTTTCATTTGAACTCATTGCTTAGAGACCCATAAACCAACGAGGCAAACAAACAAGCCAAAGGATTTTGGTCTTACCCAAGGCCTTGAACTAGATGAACATCCACTACAAACATCTATAAAAAAAAACACATCCTCTTCGGATACAAACTTGAGGCATCTTTCACCAACCTCTGTGAAGTTTCTTGAAGATTCCAGTTCTAAATTTGGAAAATTTAAAAGTGGGAAAATCCTGGTCAGGGATTATGTGGCTCTGACAACTGTAACTGTAAACATGGATGCACCATGCTACGTCAATCTTTCGCACATTTGTAAAGGTCTGTAAATGCAGTCTTTCATACCTCAAGAGAAACATATGCTACGCGTTGTCTCGACGAGGCAGAAAATTTTATGCCGAGAAATTTCATATTGCTGGTTAATTCACTGGAAACCATTGAATCATCGTGCAACTTGCACAAGCGATGCTCCAAGGACACTTTAAATAACTTTATTGTGTGATCCAGGATGCTTTATCAGAATCGACTTGATACATTCCTGACCACTCTAACATTGACTAAGAGGTGCACTGTTCAGTAATCATGGAATCGTATTAATCTATCTATCAAGCTGAAGACACCGTGCGGTTTGAAAACTCAGAATTCAACCATAACATGAAGATAAAATGTTCTCTTCCCGAACTTGTGCACAACTCGAAAATAGCGAATTTTCATTTTTTCCTAGGTCGGAGGTAGAATATTTGATCCCCACAAGAAAGACCCAGAGACCAGGCAATTGGAAAAACAGAAATAAGCTCGACTAATCATATCATCTACTCAGCACTGGCTTCTTCCTCTTCACTGAAGGAAGATGGGTCGTAATCGATGAATTCGTCATCATCAGCGCCATCGTCATCAAAGCCTAAGCTTAGCGCTTGCATCTTGAATCCTGCCTGCACAATGGTTTCTACCAAACTTGAAGCGACACCTGTTGCTTGAATATCGGTCTGCTTGACTAACTGCAACAACATCCAATTTGCGGTTAGCATTCCATATTGCCACTGACTTAAATTGGCACCAACTCCTCTGTACAGTGAAGATTAAGTTAACAGCAGTAAGATTAAGCAGAGTTCATTGTAGTTTGTCAGCAACTCAGATTGGGACTACAGCAGTGCGATCCAAAATATTCAGTTACAGAAGAATTTGAGTGTTTACATCGCACGTTTTCTTTCATCAGCAGTTATGCTTCAAAATCCTAGAAAAAATTAGAACTCGCAACACATCAACAGGATTGTGACGTGTAACACTAAGCCGAGCATGATACTCAGACTGATGTATGATTGTCCAGATTGATCTCTTAACTTGAACAATCGAACATGATCCGGGGACTGCTACAAGTTGTAGAACTCAGCACAGAAAACTTTAAATATTTGAACACGGTTTGAAAACTTTAAACATTTGAACACATTTGAAAACTTTAAACATTTGCAACGGCGGTTTAGCTAATAAACCAGGATCCAATTAATCCTATGAAGCCCGCATTACCTCAACGGTGGCAGCGCCTTCCTCAACGTACACCTTGATTTGGCTCACACCCTCGATTCCCTACCGTAAAAAAATTCAGTCAATGAATCAGCTTCGTAAGTCTACGTTGAGATTGCACCAAAATCTTTCACATAAAAAAATCTATACTATGTTCTTCACCAACATAACCACGGTCGAAAACGAAACGCGTAATTACCTCAAGGGCCTTGGTGACTTTCGAGATTGAGTTCTCGTTCATTGATCCCTCTGCCTGGAACACATAAGAAATGCGACATTACAAACTACAGAACCTCATGGTATTTCTGACATGAAACAAGTACTCAAATGGAGTACCTAGGGTGTCACATTTCAGATCAAATAAAATAAAATCTAGATGCCAAAACTATCACATAAAGAAGCTATAGAATGATTCAGCATTGATCGCATGAAAATGATCAGTAAAAACAGAATGTCTTACTACACAATTGCGCAACTGTCGGAGACATTGCACAGGAGATATAGATTGAGGACTACACGAGAACGTCTCGCGACAGTGGCCAGAGGTATGAGATTGCCTCGATGAATGCAGAAAAGCTCATCATACATAGAATCCCATTAAATCCTTATGACAAAAACCTTACAAAGGAAATCCTGCAAGGATGAACTACCTTGAAGAACATGGACAAGCCCTCTGCTGGAGCACCAGACTCAGCCTGGATCGCAGAAGCAGGCTCCGCTACAGCTGCACTGACGACGAATTTCCAGCTGCAGCTGCTCTTGTATCCCCAGCTATCACCTCCAAAAGCGCGCAACCTCGCGCCAAAGGTGGAAACAACTCCACGCCTATATCCCAAGGAAGCAGAACTCAAAGCGGCCTTGCAACCGCGTATGGCCTGGTTGTCTAGAGGAACCCTGGGGCTCTGCGCCACCTTCAAGGACGTCATCTGGCATGCAGCTACTGCCATTGCTAACAAATTTCCAAATCCGCTGCTACAATTGCTCCCGGAATCTCACACAACTCTACAAGTAACTCGAAATTCACACTACTCTTTAATTCCTAGCTCTAAAACAACACGAAAGGCAATAGCAGCAGGTTCGCAAAAAATTATTTGCAAACCTCTCGCAATGCAGCATAGACGAGAGGTGGAGAAGAGGAGAGAATACGCAACAGCGCAACGAGAAAGGGGCTCCGAGCGAAGATTGGGCTACTACAAGAGCCGGTGCAACAGGAGGCCACACCCGCAGGCACACACACACCCTTGCTTGGATAAGGGAAACCATGACGACGGACTTCGTTCGTTCGGAATCTTCGTTCGTCCATCTGCATGCATCCACATCCCTAGACTGATCCGAACTCGAGGTTGCCTACTATAATGTTGCATTGGAAATGGGACATAAATAAGAAAAAAATATGCTAAACATGAACATTTTGTTATTTCCATTTTTTAAAATATTTGATGCTAATAATTTATACAATAATGCTCTTTTTCATTATATTACTCCAACATTAAAGTCTACATTGAGATATGTTCATCAAATACTTGTTAAGAAGTTTAATTTTTTTATCTAAATATATTTCAAAATAAAATACTTAAATTGGTATTTTTCTATAAATTATTATAACTTTTGATTCTACAATGATAGCTAATTTTTAATATTAAATTATATAGTAAAAATAAATTTTATATTTGAAATACATAATTTGATAAGTATTGAAGTATAAAGATAATATAAATAAATAAACAAATATCTATTTTCTATCAATAAATACTATAATCTTTAAATAGTATTTTTTTAAAAATTAATATATATATTGATTTGAAATACAATAGTCAAATCAAACATTAATAATTAAAATATAAATAAATGAATGGAAACTTTAAGTCACACAAAACTTAAACCAATAAGACTAATATGATAAGAAAATAATATTATATTTATTTCTTTTCTTCTTTTTATTCTTTTTATTTGTTACAAATTCAACCTTGCAAAATTTCTTATATTATATATTTTATTACATATTTTATTATAAATAATTGCACAATTTTTGTAACAAGCCTTTCAAAAACAAGAAAGAAAAGTAAGATTGTTGAAGAAATTCTTTGGGTAGTGCATATTAAACATGGTTTTATAAAGATTTTAAAAAACATTTATTTTTTCAGTATTTTATGCTTATTTGTGTATCTTTGTTTGAACGTCATTTTTAGTGTTAGAAGAGGTTACAAGAATATATTGTTAATTGTTCTTCAATTCTAGTAGTATGTCTGTTTTACAAATCAAATATGATGTATTATTTTGTAAAAGTATAGTTTATGATTAGTGTAGAATAATGTTTTTCTACATAAATAAGGATTAATTTTTATTATATATATATAAAGGTACTTTTTTAGCAAATAGACTTTGTTAAATACCAACTATGAATATTCATAACTGTCTTCACCAAATTGTTAGAAGTCAAAGACATTACTTTAAGATCTTTTTTCCTTCTTTATTATTATTTACATTGAGACTGACAAAATCATTTATTAATTCTAAATTTTGATATTTTTTAAAATTAATAGAATCATTGTGTAATTTTTATTTATACATATAATTCTCTAATGCTTTCTTTATTTGAAGTCAATCAAATTAAAATAGTTCATTGAGATAAAATAATACAACCAATTAAGTACTTTAATATATAACTATTGAGTTTTATTCTTCTCATGATTTATGAGAAGATTTTATACAAAGAATTTAAAATTATTACAATAGACTTGTGTTTGAAGAGCACAATTTTCAATTGCAAAAATCCCAAGTTGATTCTTGCTTACAAACCAACCTATAAAATATAGATTGAGTTCTATTAATTGTATAAAAAATTCACACAAATTTTCACAAATTTTTACAACAATTACAACAATTAAATTCCTTAAAAAGGTCTTTACTCTTGGAGGAGAAGGTGAAAAATCACAATTTTTAAAGCTTCTAATTGGTTGAAATTAAGAAGCCTCACTTGATTATCTTTTTACTTAGGAAATTCTATCAAGAAGTCATAAAAGAAAAAAATGAGGTAAATTTTTTTTCTTCTTATATATATATATATAGCATTAATAGTATTATCTTTTTTAATCTTGTTTTTGAGGTCCACCTCAAAAACATGATTTCTACAACAAACAAACAAAAAAAAAAAAAAAAAAAAAAAAAAAATCATATTAAAAATTGTTATAGCTATCTATTTCATTTTTTGAAAATATATCTTTTATTATATGTCATACTTCTTAGAATCGAAATATAATGTTGTAACAAAAAAACTGACCCCATCAATTGCAGGGCTAATTCTAGTAAAAAATAATTGAAATCGCTGCTCGATATTCTGAGTGAAATGCTGAAATGAAAAAAAGCGGTGGAGCCTGACATCATTCATCTAGAAAGTCTAAAAAGGATGTAGAAAAGACATGGTTTGGGGGAATTTAGGCAAATGAGTTTTTGGGGAGCTACAGTCATTACAAGCTTAGCTAGTGCAATACCTCCTGAGTTGCTATTTGAACCAATGGTTTAGGAGTTCTCAAAACCTCTTTTAACAAATTATTTTAAATATTTATTTCCGCCGAATACGGAAGGGTTTTTCAGGGAAACAAAACCGGATCCTAGTATAAACCATCCGTATCTTCTTGATTTACACTACCTTCATAAACTAAATTTTCTTTTGAAAAAAGAGTCTTGAGTTCTACAAACTCAAGACTTTGTAGAACTTTTGTATAATGTCCTTCCAAAGTAGAGCTCTGTCGCAAAACCAAAAACCCCCCAAGTTGCCATTGTCGTATACCAGCCAAAGCAAAGTGTGCCTGTGCACGTTTCATGAAGAAACGGTGAAATGAAAGTGGAATTGGTGAAATGTAGCCACAATACCATTATGGACTACGCTCGTGCTTCATCTTTTTATCAGCCCTTTGCCTCTGATCCGTCATGTGGAAGCATTGCAGAGACGTGGTGGCGATGGCGGAAGAATATGGAACCCGAACACCGCATTTGTTTGGGCTATGGAAGCTGCACTGGGTCACCTCGCTCCTCCCACTCTACCCTCTCAAACCCATGGAGCAGATGAGCTTTGTGTGATGTGCTTTCTTTCCCGCTTCCATGGTTTCACTGCGTCCTCCATCGCCACAGTGGAAATCTTGAGCCTCAAAGAGCGTTGTGCGCATTGCGTAAGCTGCATATGACGGATCAGCAGCGAGCGAACGTACTCGTTACAAAGTCGGCTTGAGTGCTGATAGCAAGATCCTTGCTGATCGGATATGATCGGATATTTGGAATTGTTCTTCCTGAGGTACTGCACTGTTGTCTGCCGTTGGCTCTGATTCACCAGTGGCTATGTATGTGTGAGACAGAGAGAGAGAGAGAATTATTCGATTTGCAAACAACGATGAGTTCCTCCTCATTTCAAGGAGTTTGAACAAAATAATTATTCAAACGCTCAAACTGTGGCACATACTGGTCCTGCTTGATTGTGCAAGATTCCCGGCAATCACCTGAGCTTGCAACTCAGCGGGCTTCAAATCTACTTTAGTCACGTATGCTTTGCTTAGGGAAAATAAGATTTCAAATTAGGTTTTCATGATAATCCATTTTTTGTGACACTTGCGACGATAGAACCACCATGATGCTCAAGCGATTACTCCGTCTAAAGCGAGTAGCAATGAGGTGTTGCGTATTGAATACCCGACCCCATCAGGTTTAGTATTTATTCTTTGTTTATTGAAACTTTTAGTGTTCTCAGCTTAGGACCCAAGAGGTGGAGTACCATTAGAATGTCGACTATTTTGCAGCCTTCTAACCGTTAAGTTTGTGGAAATAATTGAAACTATCATAATAAGAAACCAGAGTTGCGCACATGCAATTTACCAATATTCAAGGCCCACAATATCATCCCTAAGACACGGCAGAAGATTTGCCTCAGAAAGTTCGAAACCCACGATTGAGGAAAAGTAAGGCTGGGGAGGGATTTTGTTATTGTTATTGTAATGACCGTCTATTGAAAGAAGGCAAGAAAATGGTGGTCACGTCACATTAAAGCCGTGCGGAGACGACAAACTGTAGCTTCTTTGCCATTTCAATCCAGCATTGATTGTTTTCTAAGGCCTTCGTCTGGCATTGCTGGGCGACCGGCTTCCTATGCGCGCCTACAAGCACATTCAGCACTGCACTGGTTTTTTAATCATAGTTTTCTTGCCGAAGAGCCTGCATTCTTGAATTCTTCCTGCATTCTGTGACTCGCTGGCTTGACTTTCGGAGCTTTGAATGTCGGAATTTGGTGAGGAGGTTGACGGAGAGTGGGAGAATGTGAGTGTGTTTGGACCATAGAGTTTTGCTTTTGCAAACAAGAGATCTAGGCTTCTATTGGTAAGAGGTTGGAAGGGTAGGGTGAGGAATTAGGGTCGTCGCATCTGAAAATTGAAGATTGCGAGTAAGGTTCCAGGGCTGGTGCTTTTCTGTGGATGAGCATCGAGATTGGAACCATGGCAACCTTGAGCGGCTCGCTGCAAGCTCTTGCAGTGGTGCTGGCGGTCACTTTGTTCCCTGCAGTGCTTGCAGAGATCAAGCACGTGATGATTGAAGATGACGCCCGCCCGGTTGTAACGTTTCAAACTTTCGGGTTTTCGGTAGGAGGTGAGATTGCTATCGAGGTGTCGAATGTGCAAGTTAAGGAAAGCGAGCGCTGACAGAAAGCGGATGGGATTCGTTCTATCTACCATGGAAGATCTTGTACTTATGCTTGAGAATGTGAAGGCACGAGGGATGTACTGTATTCTGGATAGCGATCCGACTCACACATTGTTCACATTGGCTGACATCGACCAATTCAACATGACGCAAAAAATTCTGAGCAACAGTGAATACAGCTTCTTCTTAGTAAATTGTGTGGGGTTGGAAATCTCGATGGATGTAAGGACCTCAATGTACAATGTGGAGGGTGGCCTCAAGGATTTCTTGCCGATCGGCCAAACTTTGCTTCCGCGGATGTATTTCATATTCTTCTTGTGTAATGTTTCTCTTCTGGGAATTTGGATCTGCATATGCTGCAGCCAAAGGCTATCAGTGCATTACATCCACTTCTTGATGGGTCTCTTGGTCGTATTGAAGGCTTTAAATTTGATGTGTGAAGCAGAAGACAAGCAGTTCGTGAAGAAGACTGGAACATCTCATGGATGGGATGTTGCCTACTATATCTTCAATTTACTCCGGGGCTTGCTACTGTTTAGTGTCATCGTCCTCATTGGAACTGGATGGTCTTATGTGAAGCCCCTCCTCCAGGAGAAGGAGAAGAAGGTTCTCGTGATGGTCATTCCTCTCCAGGTGTTTGCAAATACGGCTTACGTTGTTTATGACGAAGCTGGACCCTCAACCAAGGATTTCTTCACCTGGAAGCAAGTTTTTCTCTTGTTGGATATTATCTGTTGCTGTGCAGTCTTATTCCCCATTGTATGGTCTATCAAGCATTTTAGAGAGGCTTCTCGTACTGATGGTAAGGCTGCCAGAAATCTTGAGAAGCTCACTCTTTTCCGACAATTCTACACTGTAGTCGAAGTCTACATTTACTTCACACGTGTGGTAGTTTTCACCCTATCTTACGTCATGGTGTATCGGTACCGGTGGACCAGCCAACTCGCTGGGGAGATTGCCAGTCTTGCTTTCTATACTTACACCGGTTACAATTTCAGGCCAGTTGTGAACAATTCTTACTTCGTGCTTGATGACGACGAAAATGAGACAACGGCACTTGAGACATTCAAGGATGAGAAGTTTCATTTGTGAAAATTGCACGTAGCTGAAAAAGTGGGCAGTTTCCTAGACTAAAGCTAGCATTCTGGGACTGTTCGTACAAGAATATGTTTGATCACAATCAACACTGGTGAAGCTTCTTTTAGCGACACAAATTTCTTGAAAGCGACTTATTTTCACGTCCTGAGCCAAGTCTATTTCTGACGACATCACAATGTTGTATCAGCAATGCGATGATCAAACTGAAAATTCAAAATGCATGTCGCCACTCTAAAAAAATGAAGGAAGTGCCCAAAATCTCTATGATTAAATCATGTCGAACAGGAGCAAAGTCCAAAAATACATAATGATACAGTGTTAAAACAATTTACAGTCCAAATCTTTTAGCCCAAAGATACTGAAACATGGACATAACCCTGCTGAACTTCCAAAACTTTCAGTAACTCCTGATTTACAATACTGAAGTTATACATGTGATAATGAATAACCTTCGACTCGCAGCCATCTGTTAGGGAGCAAAAGAGGTCAGGCAGAACATACCCCAAATCGCATCCAGATATGAATACTTTCAAACCAAATTTCCTTATTCGCAAAAGCACCGAAGAAGGCGAGTTACGATCCTGGACCACTCGAAGACTAGTTGCTAGGTTAAATGCATTCAAAGCACCCAACATATGACCACATCTATTCAAATGTACACAACAATACATCTTCGAACGGATGCTCCGCCGACGACGACAGACATTTCCTCCAACAACCGTCGGTAGAGCTCAACTAAACTCTCTCCACCTCCATTTCAAAGCTTCGTACGAATCGATTGCGACAATCCATCCCCAAGAGTAATTCAGACTCCAACATAGAATATTTGCAACCTGTAACTTAGCAAGCACCCAGCGATGTGTGTAAAATCATGAGTCGCCCGAGTATATGACATTCCGATATATATTTCTAGCACTTCGTGCTGCATAACTACTTCGTACTTTCTAACCAGTGATTTCAAAATCCTTGTTTCAAACGTGACCACGACAATCGACGAGTAACAACGTGGTCCGAAATCAAGCGAAAATAATTTTGAAGGCAGAAACAGTAATGGTACAGATATCACTCATTCATCACAAAAATCTCAGAAAAAAACTAACAAAATCGGCGAACAATAAATATAAAAGTAACGGCAAAGCAGCGGGCATGCAACAATAGAGAAGAAAAAAAGGTCAATTAACAATCGAAAAAAACTAAGCGCAAATCCAGAGCACAAGTTCCTCCAGTCAACCGACATGTGGATCCAATTTCCAAAAAATCGCCGCACAACTGAATCAGCTACTACATCATTCACAACAGCAAGCAGAGAGCAGATAATAAAATCTTCAAATTTTCACACATAACAAGGACAAGAGCCAATTGTTAAGATGACATAATCAGCAAACGTGCTTAGAAATGCCAAAATTCCTCACAATCAAATGTAATACAAGATCTTAGACCTATGTGTTGGTAGCCCTAGTATAAATCTGCTGGTTTGCATGTGCGGCCACCAGCCTGATAGTTCCCTTCGCCATCAACTCCTTGATTGCCTTCCTCGCCAAAGACCCTGTGATCTGCACACCCACGCCCCACTCATCAGCACACCGCTTGCCATGCTGCTGCCTAAACACACGCCACCTCCTCCGCCTCCCACGACTTTCCACTCCCACCAACCTCAAACCTCTCACCACACCCTCATCGCACCCACCACATTGCCACGTTCCCCTCCTCCGCACGCTCATCCACCTCCATGACAACCCTAATTCTCCCCCCACCCGACACCTGCACTCATTCCTTGCGCATCCCACTGCTACTCTCTGTTCCGTTCCATCCTCGCATTCCGCTCACAACCCTTCTCATACGATCCTGCAACCGTCATCGCTCACTGTTCCGCACAAATTCCCACCACGCCACTTACCCGCAGACGGTCGGACAGCACGGACGGTGTCACCAACTTGAACTTCGGAACCTCCGAAAGCAGCTTGTCGTATGTGCCCTGGTCGAACAACACCATGTTGTTCACCTTCTCCTTCTGCTTCCCCTTGCTCCACTTCTGCAAACCAAAATAAATAAAATAAATAAATGACACCCAGACAACTTCAGCAAATCGTCCCCGCACCCCTAACAACCACTCCTCCGAGCGCCACTCAAGCTCTGTGCCCTAAAATCCTCATACAACAACCAACGCAATGCCGCACCTTCTTCTTCTGCTTGCCGCCGCCGCCGCTCTTGGCGGGCTTGGCTGCAGCGGGCGCCTCCTTCTTCTTGGGAGCCTGCCCACGCGAAATCAAGGCCACCAGTGAGTCATAGCAATCCAAGAGCACCAACGAGCGAGCCAGAAATCACGCACCGAAATCGACAGCGAAGAGGAACGTACCATGGCGCACAAGGGGATCCTGGAGCAGCAACGAGGAAGAGCGAGAGTGAGAGCGAGCAGGGGCAGGCCGAGGCAGTGCACTCTCTGGAGAGAATACGACCTTCGCTTCAAAGCCCTAATGAAACCCTGCACTCTCTCCCAGGGTCCCAGGGCATCGAACCAACCAACCAACCAACGAATAACTCCATCGTCGTTCGGAACGTGGACGATGCTGATTCGGACGCGGATGATCGTTCGGACACCAGATTCCGATGCACTCGGAGTCTGTCACTGTTGTCCTTCGTGCCATCATTATTCACAGTTTAGAACAGTGAAAACAATGCTGTTGGTTGATTTGGTGTGGTCACGTTGTTATATCAAAAGTTTGATTAACTTGAACGTTCTGTGAAGTTTACATATATTTTTTTGTTCATGTATTAATTCATCACACTACTAGACTTGTGGTGATATAAATTTAGGAGAATAATAAATCTACCAACCTAAATCTTAAATCTATGCGCCTGGATTTGGTAATGTTGGTTTGGTGTATGATACAATACTGTTGGTTTGGTGTATGATACAATACTGTTGGTTTGGTGTATGATACAATACTGTTGGTTTGGTGTATGATACAATACTGTTGGTTTGGTGTATGATACAATACTGTTGGTTTGGTGTATGATACAATACTGTTGGTTTGGTGTATGATACAATACTGTTGGTTTGGTGTATGATACAATACTGTTGGTTTGGTGTATGATACAATACTGTTGGTTTGGTGTATGATACAATACTGTTGGTTTGGTGTATGATACAATACTGTTGGTTTGGTGTATGATACAATACTGTTGGTTTGGTGTATGATACAATACTGTTGGTTTGGTGTATGATACAATACTGTTGGTTTGGTGTATGATACAATACTGTTGGTTTTCCATGTTATTTGCTATAGGATTTATCTTCTTGTTTATTGTAGGGGGGTGCAACGTGCTAACTAGAATGGATGATATTTACTTTGCCATAATCCCAAGAAGTGTAGCAGAGTCCGCAGAAACAAGAATGAGCCAGGTGAAAAAACCCCTTCTTTGGGGCTTCCGAAAGTGAAAAAACCCCTTCATCCATTTATTTTTGCCACTTTGCACCACTTTAATGCACCACATTATTTTTGCTAGTTTCTGTGAATGTAATGTGCTACCAGTGCATTATAGATTCTAAGATAATGGACAATTAGGCACCAATTCTCTATCTTCACATCATTCAAGTGTTACTTGTTGTCACCTTCTCCAATGCCAAGATTGACCCATGTGACACAACAAATTATATTTGTGTTGTTTTTTGTTATTTTTTGTTATTTTTTGTTGTTGTTAATATTATTTTTTGTAATCTGTAGGTCTTTATTGATATAATAAAGTATGAAAAATAAAAATTAAAGATGTTAAAAATAAAAGTAAAAATTTTCAGTTTAAATAAAGTAATATCACAAACTTAAATCTTTTGTAGTTTTATTTTATAATGTTGATACATAATTATTTGAAAGAGATTAAAAAATTAAAATAAAACTTGACAAAACAGTTAAAAATTTAATGTTGAGATTAAAAGCTGTAAAATATACAATGTAACAAAAAAAAAAAAAATTATCAACGACTTGATGGGATACAAATTATGTTCAATTATTATCTTTTTTGATATTCAAGTAAAAATACTACTATTCTTTAAGGAAAATATATTGAAATATTGATGCATGTATCCATTGAAATTTGATTAATCTTTATTGTACCCCAATGTTACTCCCAAAACATAGAATTCCAATGCCAGTGTGTGTGTATGTATATAAATATATATAAAAATTATTGCACATTTTTTGCAAAATTTGTTTTAGATTGATATTGGATGTTTAATACAAGAAATGAAATTACATTAACAAATTAAAAATTAAAAAATTAAACACACGAAAACAATTTAAATTATTGACAGCAATCAATGACAATTGTTTTCTTCAATACAACAATTTTGATTTCAAAAAATCATAAATTCTTATTCTAAGTGATATTTTGAATTTTTTGGTTTGAACATAATAAATAATAAACTTGATCATGTTTGTAAAAATACTAACACTTTCCTTTGGATATTTTCTTTTATAAATCAGATTCTTATATATATATATATATATATATATATCAGAATTCTTATATATTGTAAGTCAAATATTTGATAATCTTATTATACAAGGGAGTGATTGTTGCATAACATGTTTATTGCAGTCAACAGTCTGCTATTTGCAATGTTTTTTAAATCGAAAATACTAATTTAAAAATACATTAATTGTTTTCATCAAATAATCATGTTATACAATAATAATAATAATAATAATAACTCTTATAGTCCATGATCAAAGGGCATCTAAAGAAAACTCATTTGCTTTACTATTTTTCAAAAAATTCATTGAATTAATCCAAAATTTGAAAATAATAATTATAATATCAACGATAATATTGTATCATAATTTGAATTTACATTATTACACAAATCATTATAAAATAATATTTGATTACATCATTTACCATAAAATAAAGAAAATTGAATAATTATATAACAATTCAAGAGCATGAATCATTATTAAAAAAACATTTAGCAATTGGTTATCAATAAAATGTAAAAACTTCTATGCTAAATAAACTTGTTATATGTATGTATATATATATATATATATATATATATATATAATTATTAAAAGAATGGAGAATATTAAAAAAAACAATTTTCAAGCTGATGTCGATTTAATTCCTGAGAATTATTATATGTTTCTTATTTTTTAAAATTAATTTGAATGTGTGAGGGACTTGAACAATAACAGCACATAAAATATTTGAATAAAAATTAATACTGGGAGTAGTGTAGATCATGACAAGTGGTTATATACATATGTATATATATATATATATATATATACATAACTCTTTGCACCCAACTATATTGGATTTGGAAATAAAAGAATATTAAAACTTGGACTCTCAATAATTTTGTATGCAATGGTGTACAAATTCTTCGAAGAAGACTCCCACAACTGACTTGATGGAAAAAGATACACACAAAAAAATTTAACTATTCATAAAAATAAAATTCGAAATTGGATGACTTATGCTCCAACATGAGACATACAGGAATAATGAAAAAGTTATTTATTTATGTATATTTTTTAGTCAAGATCTAGATTTGATACGAATTCAGTCGGGTCACAAGTTGCTACAATTCCTTCAGTAAATTCAGAAAATGCATCACGAATCTTCATTTCTACTGAATAAATTCTGAGGATGTATTTGACGATTGTTGGCACGGAGTTTCGTAAACGCGAGACCGATTCTGTCCTTCAATGCCTCGATCATCAACTCCAGAGAAACAGTGAGGGAGGGGAGTGCAGAATCTGGTGTCCGAACGATCATCCGCGTCCGAATCAGCATCGTCCACGTTCCGAACGACGATGGAGTTATTCGTTGGTTGGTTGGTTGGTTCGATGCCCTGGGACCCTGGGAGAGAGTGCAGGGTTTCATTAGGGCTTTGAAGCGAAGGTCGTATTCTCTCCAGAGAGTGCACTGCCTCGGCCTGCCCCTGCTCGCTCTCACTCTCGCTCTTCCTCGTTGCTGCTCCAGGATCCCCTTGTGCGCCATGGTACGTTCCTCTTCGCTGTCGATTTCGGTGCGTGATTTCTGGCTCGCTCGTTGGTGCTCTTGGATTGCTATGACTCACTGGTGGCCTTGATTTCGCGTGGGCAGGCTCCCAAGAAGAAGGAGGCGCCCGCTGCAGCCAAGCCCGCCAAGAGCGGCGGCGGCGGCAAGCAGAAGAAGAAGGTGCGGCATTGCGTTGGTTGTTGTATGAGGATTTTAGGGCACAGAGCTTGAGTGGCGCTCGGAGGAGTGGTTGTTAGGGGTGCGGGGACGATTTGCTGAAGTTGTCTGGGTGTCATTTATTTATTTTATTTATTTTGGTTTGCAGAAGTGGAGCAAGGGGAAGCAGAAGGAGAAGGTGAACAACATGGTGTTGTTCGACCAGGGCACATACGACAAGCTGCTTTCGGAGGTTCCGAAGTTCAAGTTGGTGACACCGTCCGTGCTGTCCGACCGTCTGCGGGTAAGTGGCGTGGTGGGAATTTGTGCGGAACAGTGAGCGATGACGGTTGCAGGATCGTATGAGAAGGGTTGTGAGCGGAATGCGAGGATGGAACGGAACAGAGAGTAGCAGTGGGATGCGCAAGGAATGAGTGCAGGTGTCGGGTGGGGGGAGAATTAGGGTTGTCATGGAGGTGGATGAGCGTGCGGAGGAGGGGAACGTGGCAATGTGGTGGGTGCGATGAGGGTGTGGTGAGAGGTTTGAGGTTGGTGGGAGTGGAAAGTCGTGGGAGGCGGAGGAGGTGGCGTGTGTTTAGGCAGCAGCATGGCAAGCGGTGTGCTGATGAGTGGGGCGTGGGTGTGCAGATCACAGGGTCTTTGGCGAGGAAGGCAATCAAGGAGTTGATGGCGAAGGGAACTATCAGGCTGGTGGCCGCACATGCAAACCAGCAGATTTATACTAGGGCTACCAACACATAGGTCTGAGATCTTTTAGGACGAGTAGAGTGTTTTTTTGATGGTTAATTTAAGTTTCACGCGTTTCGATTCCAAGTTCATCTGTTTTGTATATTTCGTGATTTGGCCTTGATTATCTCCGGCTCTTGTCTTGTCGATTTGTATGCTGTTACCGTTGTGGTTATAGTTGTGTGAATAAGTCCATTGTGACTGTTGGCGATAGTCTGTTTGCTTGTGCCGATTGGTTACAGTGGAGTGACGTTGTCGAAACATGTCGTCCTTTGACAGGATTTTCACTAATGGTGCTCCTTAATTAGAAACATTTTGATTTGCTGCTGACGTGGAGTTGTTCAAGCTTTCAGGACTCCGTCATATTTGTTTTCATTGGATGTTGTAATGCATGCATGGCAGTTTCTGATAAACGTGTTTTTCTGTAGTTTTGCTCGGATCCTTGTCTGAGTTTAGTGCCTGTTGATTGTTTGCATATTGGAAACATACAACCGTATGGACAGACAGTTGTGACCATACGTTCGATTCATGAAGTGAATCGTACCGAAATTACCTGTTTCATCTACTTTGATTCTTTTGAACTTAGAATCATTTGATATTCTAACGTAATGGTTAGTGTCCATGCATCGGCGGTGCACATCGTTTTTGAGAATTCTCAGGATGTTACAATTTCCTTTCGAAGGAGTAGTATTGTTCAGTTGTCGGCATACTATAAATTTCATTTTATCTGAACTAAGTTCCGTGATAAATTTTTAGAGCACGTCAGCAACTTTGTAGCATCTATTTCGTAACACTAAGTTTTGCCCTCTGGAAAGGGTGTTAACAGGTCACTAGAGTAAACGCTTCATCTCTTGGTCGAGAGGGTCTTGATGGTTATGAGGTCTGTATTTGGGCATGCTTCAAGTCGCTTGCTGTTGCGGATTCTTCAGAATTCATCTGTTGAAGAGGCGGAGGATTAATAACAGTCATCGGCATCACCATGTTGTCCGATAGACGCCCTTGCATCTCACGATGCTCTTGGCATAGTGCACACCAGTGCAAACAGCAATGGACGATGCACGGATCACAAGGAGAGTTCTGCAGCAATGGCACGTAATAGAAATTAGCCACTAGCCGTGGTGATGTCTTCCTCAGTTCTTTGTCAACTAGATTCACTACCTGGAAAGTGTGCACTCACGACCCATCTCCCAAAGCATCAGGCTAGTAAAATACGTGTCCTGAATTCGTTGTAAATAATCGATTTACACAGAATTAAAAACAAGGTTGCATGAAAATACTTGACCTGGAGATGGTATTTCCGTTGCAACTCTTGCCGAAATAGGCCTGCGTATATGCTACACATCCACCATGCAAAGAACAATCCTTCTGCTACGAGAAAGACAGCCTTGGGATTTATTCCATGCAGTGCAACTGTGGTAGCTCCGAGAGCAATACCTCCTCCCACAAATATGGCATGACATACACAGGGAGTGGTCCAAGGAATTTCCTCCTTCAGGTTCTCCACGTTTCGTCCAAATAAGACACATGGGCAGAAGAGTCCAGTCTTGCCTGAACATAATACACACTCACTCTTGGTTCTGATAGTGATATTGTTAACAGGTTAAAAACTACAGAAATCGAGAGAAACATGAAGCAGAAATGGGAAGCCACTGTGGGTATTCTTTCTGTGCCGGATTCTTGATACGTGTGAAGGTCATGAGCAGCACCAAAAACAAATTAACAACAAAGTACATTTGAAAACCTTGAGCCATTTAAACCATAAATCAAAGTCCTTGAACAGAGTGACGAAGAATTTCATACAAGAATCGATGTCATCCCCACACCCAAAAATTCCTGTTGTCCAGGGCTCATTGCTTGGCGGTTCATAAGTCTCTGGAAGTGGCTGGCCACACTCATTGCATCGATGCACCACCAACTGCTCAGTCATCCAGAACGTAATTAACACAACTTTTGGCAGCAATGTTGAGCACAAAGAAGGGCGGAAATTCATATTAAATTCCAAACAGTCTGCCAACCATGTAAGTGATTGGATGTTAAATTCTGAAAAATATCCTCCGTTTCAAAAACTATGTAGTTAAAAGTTGTACTCTCATATGGATAACTAAGCTACTGGATGCCTTCTTGATATTCAAAAGTACTACATAGTTCTGACCTACGGAGACAAACCCCATTGCAACCAAATATTGCGCTAGTCACAAACGAACACCTGAGCAAGGTGCAAAAGTAATAAGATCTAGAGTCTATTACCAACGCAGCAAGCTCTGTCACAAGAGAGTAATTCGACTTCCCCCAGTCAAAAACGAACGAGGAGCTGAAGACATGCGGTGTTTTCTTAAGATATTTAAAAACCTAATTCCATACAGATTGATGTGCATAATACTAGCCGCATTGGATTGAAACACACTAAATTGCATTGAAATGCACAGCAGTAAGTCAGATGTGCACTAATTCTCAAACTGAAGCACGTCAACTTTATGAACTACGAACACATTCCGCTGAATTATTCTCCAAAATCGTATGCATTAAGAGCAAACTTAGCACATAAAATCGGACAAGAAACCAAGAACATTTGCCAAAGCTCGGAATCAAAAACAAACTCATGTAAGCCACGCGTAATTAAACACCCTAGAGTGTATGTCTGCCAAATCTCCTCACACTTCAAGTAGTGAATAGCCATTCTCAGAACAACATCCAAAAGCAGCTGAGCGATTCCAAGCACAAAACTGCCAAAACTCAATGCGAAATGACCACCTACGCACAACCTAATCGCGCTCCTTGAGAGGAAAAGAAAAAAGAAAAAGAAAAAACGCCACAATTCAAACACATAGCAGAAGTTAGATCCCGAGCACAGAATCCTCCTCGATCAATAATCCACCAAACCCACCTGAGGTACATAAACCGGCTGGTTAAGCTCTCCAGGTTTGATCTCCTCTACAGGCTGCTCATGCGCTTTGTTCAGCTTCACATACCGCGAAGCAGAGGACTCCTCCGACATGCTGGATCTTCTCCTTAACGCTCCCAACTGCTAATCACCCGCAACTGACCTTAAGTTGACACTAAAGACGCAAAGATTCAGCTGAAATCAGCAACATCGAGTGGCCTCCGGTTTGATTACGCGCCCAATGCACATAGTTGGCACCGAGCGCACCAACAAGACCTGCAAGATCAGGCACGACGAACACGAAGCTTTCGGGAAGGCACTCGGTGTTCACTAAACACCGATCCCTAACTTAAAGTGCCCCCCCCCCCCCCCCCCGGACCCACCATTTCAGAACTATGGCACTTTTCCAGTCATTTTGTCCTGGAGCTTCAGAATACTATTAAGTAATGCAATGTGGAACCTTCTCCATTGATTCATATATATCAACTTCCATTTGTATTTCTTGGCTAGTGAATGTTGCTGATGCACTGACTGATGCTAGAATGAACTTGTTTGTGTATTCTTCTTCCGTTTGTATGGGTATACTTTACTAGGTTTCACTAATTGTGAGAGAGTTATTGCTCTGCAGGTTGAAGATTCATTGGTTTCGGGAGACTAATGAAGGAACTATCTATATACCCTGTTGATGTAAAGAACTTCGGGTTGTCTTCAAGGTTCGAGGTGAAAATTCTGGAGTTTATGTTTTCATGTAATATGAAAGGTCCAATAAGTCTTAAAGGTTTTCAGAAAACAATATAGGTTCATCATTCGGCAAGTCCTAAAATACCCAATGACAAGGTTTATATGAGATCCAGTTTTTCTGTAATAATATTTGGAAACTTTATTTAAAGAGTATGAATATACACCTAGTATTCTAAAGCCGTGTGTTAATCAAAGTCTAAAATGCTAATTTCTAATTATATGTGTTACACTATCAATAGAATATCATAATATTTCGATGTTGAAACTTCTGTGCATGTGCAGTAACATATTGTTGATAGTATTTTATTTACAGCGAATAAAAAACAATGACCATGGCTTTCTTTGAACCGGAATTAGTATGACCCACCACAGGCATCCGAATACAACATTTACCTTGTTTGCACATTACTGAGGCATTTTTCATTCATTGGTTTTGTATTGCTACATGTGCACTGTAATATAGCATATTCAAACTCAATAATCATGTAGACTCGATGATCTACACAGTAATTGAGATATAGCGAATTAAACTACAAGCTCAAATGCTGTCTGGACGACCTACATTACTGTGCCTTAATAAATGCACATTCATCGCAGCTGAGCACAATCTCACTTTAGTAATTTTTCACATGTAGGTTAAAAAATTATCCTTCTACCAGTCTCGTTTTGATAGTCCAACAGTGACGCCATTACACAACACGTTCGAGTGCCCATGCATGTATTGGAACACCCACTGGTATAGGCTTGTGAACAACTAAAGTGCTGTTGAAAGTACTTGTGCTAAAACCCTTTGGTCAAGGGCAATTTCTGCTGTTGACTCACAAATTAAAATATCATAATTCGAGACATAAGCATCACAAGCAAAGGCTGTGACCGCTGAAAAGTATATTTGCAAATGTCATCGACGAGCCTGCTTAAGGCATGCTGCAGCGACTAAGTGACAATGCTCACATGAGTGAAACGAATTTCTAGCATCTGAAGCTATGTAATGTTACCTCAAACGTCGATAAGTCTAAACTCGAAAGGTATTTGCGCAAACATGATTCTCCACCACCCAGCTGGGTATACAAAAGCTCGCATAAAACACACCTCCAAGAATAATTATTGATGCTCAGTAAACACTCTGTCAAATTCGAAGTAATCAGCCAGAATCTGCATGATTGCAAGGATAAACCCATGTGCTAGCATCACCAAAAAAGAAGTTTCGGTAGCTCACCGATTTCGTCCTCGTGCACAGTCCTGCTAGATTGAACTGGAACGATATTCGCAGCTTCCTGCTCTAGTTCCATACAGTAGTGGGCAATCCTGCAAGCGTGTGTCTTAACACAAGCTGAAAATACCAACAGTCGTAACCAGTGAGGAGAAAAGATGGGTTAGAGAGTATGTCAGAGATCTGGAGAACTAGCAGTCTCTTCGAACCCAGTTCTCATATTAATGTATTAAATGTGGTTTAGAGGTAACAATGGGCGACGCAGCTTCGACGCCAGTGACCAGGCAAACTGCTGGAGCCCAAGGCATCCAGTCAGGGAAAGAATCAGATGACGACTATTGAAGAATGTCAATTGCCTTGAACGACCTAAGAGTGCATCTGCAACATCATAATGTACATTTGGTTCGTCAACTTCGATCACATGTACTTCACGAAAGACGGGAGGCCGTTGCGCATCTCTGCTAAACAAACGAACACCCGCTCCAGTTGACGTTCTACTGGCAATCCAATGAGGCCCTTCATCTCAATTCTACCACTTTCATATGTAAGAGAATCCTGCACAGAAGCGGTAGTTATGGCGCAACTTAACATTTCATAGGCCTCAGATTTCATATTCGTATCCATTACTACTGTCTTGCCACGAGTGCGAATACGGTGGATTCCAAGGTCTGCTGCTAGCCTTTTCACATACAAGGTTTTGAGCAACATCTCCACTGTGGGAGGCTCCGGTCCATACTCATTCCGAAGACGATTTGTGAATTGCATGAGTGCATTCATGCCGTTGTTAGCTGCTTTCTCGGCATCCCGCAAAACTTTGTCGCGCAATGCAGCGCTTGTCACGTAGTCTCCGGGAATGTGTGTGCTTACTGCTAAATCCAGCTGGACCTCCTCGAAGGTGACCTCGGGGAGCTTTTGATGATCAACATTCGAAAGCCCTTCAAATAGCATTTCCAAGTATAGATCCACACCAATTTTGGCAACATCCCCACTCTGTTTCTCTCCAAATATACTGCCAATGCCGCGGATGGCCATGTCACGCTCTGCAAGCTGAAAACCTTGGCCTAAACCACAACAATCTTCCAGGGCAACCAATCGCTCCAATGCATCGTCTGAAAGATTTTCTTTGGAGGGGTGGAACATGTAAGCGTGGGCTTCCCTGTCGGATCTCCCGACTCTTCCTCGCAGCTGATAGAGCTGTGCCAGTCCAAATAGCTGAACGTCTTCGATAATTATAGTATTCACTCGACGTATGTCTAGCCCACTCTCCACAATGCTCGTACAGAGGAGAATGAGATAGGTTCCTTCACTGAATTGCTCCATGGACTCCTCCAAGACAGTTGCACTTTGCTGGCCGTGAGCAACTCCAATTCCAACGTCTGGGAAGTAAGATTCTAGAATAGCCTTGGTTTCTTCCATCCCCTTCACACGCGGTACGACATAGAACACTTGACCACCACGTTTAAGCTCGAAATCAATGGCCTTCTTCACTGTCTCGGGGTTAAACTCCTTCAGATGAGTGGTGATTGGTCGCCGCTCCGCTGGTGGAGTGGTTATCAGACTTGCATCTCGAAAGCCACTAAGAGCCAGATACAACGTACGAGGGATCGGAGTAGCAGACAACGTCAGAACGTCAACTGAAGTCTTCATGGACGTGATTCTTTCTTTCTGTCTGACACCAAATCTCTGCTCCTCATCTACTACCAGAAGCCCAAGGTTATGGTACCGTACTTGGCTGCCAAGAAGCGAATGCGTGCCAACAACGATGCTAAGGCTCCCATCAGAAATACCAGCTATAACTTCTTTCTTCTCCCCGTCCTTCTGAAAACGACTGAGGAGAGCCACTTTCATGTCGTACCCAGCGAACCGTTGGCGAATGACATCATAGTGTTGCTTAGCCAGAACAGTGGTCGGAGCAAGGAGCATTGCTTGCCTACCTGCAGAAGCAGCTAAGAATAATGCACGAAGGGCAACTTCCGTCTTACCAAAACCCACATCACCACAAATGAGACGGTCCATGGGGGTTTCTCTCTCTGTCATGTCCCTCTCCACGTCTGCAATTGCCTGCACCTGGTCGGATGTTTCCGTGTATGGAAACTTGGCTGCAAAAGAAGCCATCAATTTCGAATTTTTGGGGTAAACAGGTCTGGTCTGCTTCAAACGATGGATGTAGAGCTCCATCATATTGACTACTAGCTTCTGTATTGCTAGCTTGCCCTTACTTATTCTCTTTTCCCAATTCCCTGGGTCATTCAGCTTGCTTAGGGCTGGTGCGCGACCAGCATCTCCCGGGGAAAAATATCTGTACAGAAGTCTGCTGGCTTGTTTGGCACGCAGCTTTGCGACACCATCACTATATTTCAAGTAAATATACTTTGCAGGCTTCGTTTTCCCTGCAGGCACCTCGTATTTGATGCCAATGAAACACCCCACTCCAACTCGCTTGTGCACAACATACTCCCCAGGGGACAACGTATCAGGGTCGACTGCATAAGAGAATGTTTCACCATCCACTGCGACACCTTGACCTCGTTGCTTCATCATATTGGAAATAGCTTGCATGCCATGCCGCCTTTGTTCCTGTAAACGCTCCTTCACCTTCTTAGCCGCATCACCATCTAGAGGTTTATCTGATGCAGCTCCTCCACTTCTTACACTCTCATTCTCCAGTTGATGATGTAGTTCATCAAGGAGCTTGGACTTGATTCGAGGGTTGCCAGAGTCTGCTGCAAATGGCGATTTCTCAGGCTCTTGGAGAGGCTCCTTGACACTTGATTTAGAGGTGGCAGAAGTTTTCATTGCAGACTTTACCTTCCGTCGCGGAACTGCAGACGCTTGTTGTAAGGATCTTAGAGTTTCAGGTAAAGAGGGTGATTCAGCACGAGACTCTTCGGAATCAGACGACACAAAGCTATCAGCTGTGTTAGAAGGTTCTTCCAGGGTTTCAATTCGCCCCCCTGACCTTACACCCGGAGGTAGCCTCGATGCGGGGATTGACCATAGCTTTAGAACATTGTGAGACCCGTTCAAAATACTTCTACTTGATTCTAATTCAAATCGGTGCCAGGGCGATGCGAACCTTGAAGTTTTCCTTGCACTACAAAAATGTAAACTTGATCCTTTTGCAGTTAATCCAATATACAGTACGGTTTTGATATTTGGCAACCTGCTCACAATTGACGAGGTAAGCTGGAAGCCTAACAACTTCTTATGTTCCATAGCTAAGGTTTTCCTTCTAGCGCCTCTAGGTTGGACTTGGAGATATGTTTCAGGTTTCAGTAGCTCTTGACATGAAGCATTTTTGGCAGAAACGCTCGATTTATTGAACGGAAATGAAGGACTTGCTGAAGACGTTCGGCCTGCAAACAACGAATTACTCCAGAGTTCCATATTCCTCCTTCAGTCAGAGACCAAGGCCAAGGCCAATGATCTATAATGCTGCCCTTGCCACCCCCAACAAGCCTGCAAGATCCGTGCATAGCAATTTACAATTGGAACTGACATGCGATTCGAAGTATTTGAAAGTAATCACATAACAAAGAACAGTAATGTTACAAACGAAACGAAGAGAGAGTGACTACATGAGAGTTTTGTATGTATGCATGACTCTAAGCAATCGCTTGCAGCATGGTCGTGATCACAATTCAAGGGCTCCAAATGCACTAAACGTCCCCTGCGAGTGCATAGAGGTAGAGCTCCAAAATGTCACTAGACGGCTTGAGGAATTCTTATCCATTCACATACAGAGATGTCTGGCTCCAAAATTGCACAGCGACAAGTCAGGGGAGCTTGATGGGGTCAAACCACCGGCGCATAAGAAAAATCAAGAATCTACTGAACCACGAAGATCTCTTTATGACGGAGTCGAGAAGACTGAAACGACGCATCACCTCCGCTAATAGGATGATAAATAAAGAAGCTTATGGTCCCGAAACACAATACGCACTGATATAAAACTGATTGAGGCTTTGAGACACTCATCTACTCTTACTCTTCGTGGAGAATTCCACATTCAAATTAGGGGAATTCGACATCCAAAAAATTGAAGGCATTCCCTTGCACAGCAGAAGCAGTGCGAGGCAGATAAGATCGATAAAAAGCTTTGGCTCGAGACTGTTAACCATGGGATGTGGTACAGAATATTGGATAAGAATTAGGTCTGAAAAACTTGAATCACTACTGGAAAGAATCCTACCCACACCCAATTCTTACGATCGACCATCTTATGGATAACTCAGTTGTCAACGGAAACAGGGAAACTGCTCAACGTAGTTACTGCATTGAATACTCAATTGTCAATGTTCAGCGAGCATTATAAAAGCGCCTAGATAAGGACATTACTCAGAGAAAGCTCTTCGCTCACCAGCCATACCAACCCAAAATCGCTCAGAGAAGAGGTGATGAAATCAATCCGCAAGAATAACAAAACAAACCGCACTCGACCGCCATCTACTCCTGCTAGGACTCCTTACTCGAATTCAGGCCTAGTTGCCTAACCCAAACATACTGTCATGTCATTCTCAAATGCAAATGCACAGCGCAAGGCCTCCAAATACAACGAATCTCAGTCATGAACTTACTTCTCCCATATCCTCTCATCAAGTCCAGCCACAGAGTCTCGAGGCGACGGTGTTTTCAACGTAATCCATCAGCTAACATACACACCTCGCCTCGCGTCGCCTCCCCCACCCGTCGCTTCCTGCCCATACTCTTCACTCCGGAAATGGAACCACTCTTCCCCCAACAAATTTCTCGCGAAATACTGCGAAACCTCCCAAAGCGTCCCTGACACTCAACATTTACAAAAAATAGGCAGCAGGTAACGAAAAAACGAAAGCGATAGAGACACACTGAGCTTGGCGAGAGAGTGAGGGTGTGCGTGATTTTTTGGGTTCCTTGCTTTCCTTATCCACTCACTGCCCACTTCTTTCCTCTCCAGGATGTCGTATCTTCAACGAGACGGAGCTGCATCAGCCACCCTCTATCAAGAAAGTATCTCAGCAGGTTTTTTTGTTTTAGCTTTTTGGGTTCTCGACCTTGAATTGTGGACCTTTATCAGCCCCACAAATCTTCACCTTTTTGGAGCTTTTCTGGTGAATCTAGAACCTGAGATGCCCCTACCAGGAGCTGGGCATAGGCCCACAGATCTACGCTTTCCCGTTTCGCATTGTTGCCCGATTTGGACCCACACGCACATCTCGGTAGCATGAAACCTCGAGCTCCGATCACCTCTGATTCAGGGTTTGGCTCCAAGGGCTTTCATTTCCTTGGTGGTGCTTTCTTCCCACTTCCACATCCTGTAGAATCCAATTTTGCACACTTGGTGTGTTGAAAATTATTACAGTTTACATGTAATTTTCAAGCTGTGAAGATGCACAAGATTGCTCACATTTATCTTACTGTAGATTGCAATTCTGTTACTAGAGCTACAATGTAGTGTGTTCTCACTAATATCAAAACTAAATGTAAAAATTATTCACTGGGTTTGTAATGTTTGAAGATCCAGCAATCAATGATGGTTTCAAGTTTGATAGGCACCAAATAAGAATGCACTACAGTTAAAAGTCCTAAAGTTCTTTCTGTGTAAATAATCATAAAATATGTGTGTATGATGATGATGATGATGATGATATATATATATATATATATAAGATACCTCTAGCAAAAACTAAAAAATTATTGTGATTTTTCAAAACATCGGCATAAATGAGTTTGATAATAGTTCAAACTTCATTATAGTGCAAGCAAAACTTATCATGAATAATTTCATACAAAGTGTGGTTAGAAACTTAATGCCTTACAATACAAATAGTATTTTCATAAACTAAATACCAAAAACTATGAATAATTTGATAATCAAACCTACCCCCTTTTTGTCATGTATTGATGAAGATCATGATAAATCTTTTTCTTAAGTGCTTAAATGTTGCACCATTTTTTATTTTTTTATTTTTTTTAAATATATATATATATATATATATATCCATGAACATAAATTGTCCAATAAATAGTGTTGTGACCAATGAAAGGAATTCAAGCATGATGTTGTAAGCAAGGCATAATTGCATTGTTGTAAATATGGCACAACAACAACACTACAAATAAAATCTAATAGCCAAGTTAGTTAAATTGAGGTAACATTTTCTTAGAAGAAAAGTTATAATATTTTTCAATAAAAAAAATCAGTAATTAAACATTCAACTATTTTAATAAGTTCAAAATGTAAAATATCAAATATGTTTCAATACTCATATATTTGTATGTATTTTGAAATACAAAATTTGAAGGCAAGATACTCTTGCTTTAAAAAAAATTGTGTTAAAAGTTACACAATTTAAAACACATTGATGTGGATTTATTTATTTTTATTTATTTACTATCAGTGTGCTACATAATGTGTTTTCTTTTACAATTTGTATTAAGAAATTAGTTGGTAGTTGCCTGTATATTTATAAATGCTCATATTATAATAAAAATATATAATCAATATTCATTTTTGTAATTAAAAAATTTAACTTTAATTGAATAAAGTAATAATTTAAAGTCATATATATATATATATATATATATATTCTTATCAATAGGTTAGTAATTCTTAAATTATTAATTAAATCCTAGTATTATATGTAATATAAAATTATATATATATATATATATAATATAAAAAATTAAATTTTTTTATATTTTTTTTAAATTTTTTTTTATTTACATGTAATGTATATTTTATTATTGTTATAAAATCATCAATTTATATTGTTTTCATCTTTGTATTATAAAATATCCATCTTTATAGCATTAAATTGCCATAGTATGCTCAATCTTTTTTCTTAATATAAAAATAAGAATCCCTATTAACTAGCCCAATTAACTTAGCATTAGATTTGAACCAATAGAATCTAGATAGTAGGATAAACTTAGACCAATAGGATTTGGATAGCGGTATAAGGTGGGTCAAAAATATCCAATCTATCTAAGAATTAAATCTCCTAAATTGGATTAAGATCCGATGTTGTGTTGTAATATGGCTATTAGGTAAAAGAGTACATGAAGACTAATAATCTAAGAGAGATTTATTAAAAATATAATAAAAAAATTACTTTTAAAATTATAGATAAAGGATAGAAAGGTATTAGAAATTTTAGTATTAATGCTACTATTTTATTGATGGAACTTCTATCTATTATGTAAAGCCATAAATAAGACAAGATAAGGTAGATTAGATATAAAACTACTATAGACATGTTTAGGTAAAAGCAAAGAATAATTTCTAATAAAAGTTACTAATAGAAAGCTTAAGCTGATATTTAGGAAGGATTGTTTGTGAACCAAGGTCAAAATCACATCTTGAGACATAAAACCACGCACCCACAATATATGCACAGTTCTTTTGATGATCACAAAGTGAGATTAGAGTGAAAATTAAAGAGAGATTGTATATACATTAGTTTTGAGCAATTTGAGTTTGTAATGACTTTGTAAGAGCTATACAAAGTTGAGATTGGATTTAGATGACTTTATTTTTAAAAAATAAAGTGAGATTCTTATTTTAGAGAATTTTATAAGTTTTGTAGCAAATTTATGAATTTTGTTTTTGTAGATTTGTGAACTTAGTTATACTAGATATATGTTATGAATTTAAGCTAAATTAGATAATTAGATAAAAAAATATTAGAATTCAAGTAGGTTAAGATATTAGAGACTAGAAGGTTAATGGCTAATAAAGAATTTCTAAGATATGTAAGAATCTATCAATTGGATTGTGGTGAAAATTAGTAGACTAATAGTTGATATGAATACCAATACCTATGTAAAATTTGAGAGAAAATTAATAGTGCACAAAGAAAATCTTAGGACTAGGAGCTTAACATCAAGGTTGGAGATTAGATCACTTGACAACCATGTGGATTATTTGTCTTTTCTCTCAATTGATAAGTGCTATTATTTTCAATTTTTTTGTACTTGTTGTCAACTAGGAGGTTAAAAATTTTATAAATTTTTAAAAAAATCAATCATTAATTAAAAAATTATAGAGATTTTAATCTAATATTAGATATATTAAAAATTATTTAAAATTAGTTAAGATTTGATTAGAATTTATTAAGATTTTATTTGAATTTGTTAAGATTTGATTAAGATTTTTTAAGATTTAATTAGTATTTGATTAAGATTTGATTAAATTTTTTTAAAAGATTTATTAGAATTTGATTAAAATTTAATTTTGATTTAATTAGAATTTTTAGGATTTTTTTAGAATTTATTAAGATTTGATTAGGATTCAGTTAAGATTTGGTTAGAATTTTTTTATAATTTTGTTAAACTTTGATGTATTTATTTTTAGATTTTACAAAGATTTTCTTAAAGATTGTTTGAAGCTTGATTAGGATTTAATTAGATGTATCTTGAGTTTTTTTTAGAATTGATAGGATATACTTATGATATACTTATGATTCATTTATGACCTTATTTAAATTTTTTATAATTTCATAGGATATAATTTTAAATTTATAGAAATAAAAATTAATTGACTTGAGGATTTTAAGAGGGTCACAATTGCTAAGACTAGTGTTTCTAAATACCTTGTGCATTTTTTTTTTTTTTTTTTTTTTTTTTAATATAAGAAGAATTTCAAGATAAGTTGAAATTCTTCTATAAGTAGATGTCCAATGCATTTTCACGTTGAATTTCACATAACACAATACCAAATTATAAAATTTTAAGTGGGCTAAAAAGACTTGGCTTACTTAAGAACCAGATACTTAGATTAGAATAGATTACAACAAAACAATAAAATAGCCATTGTCATATTGTAACATGGCTATAGGATAAAAAAGCAAAAAAAGAAATATATTATAGAAATACTTTAATTATAAATTAAATTATAAAATTATTTTAAAAAATATAGATAATTTTTTTTATAAAAAAATAAATAAAGGTAAATTTTTTTTAATGTTAATACTACTTTTTTATAAAAAAGACTTTTATTTATTTTGTAAGACCATAAATAAGACAAAATAAGATAGATTAGCAAAAATACTACTATAGGCATCTTAAGATCAAAGCAAAAGGTAGGCTCCAGTAAAAATTACCTAAAAAAATCTTAAATTGACATCCAAGGAGAGTTGGTTATGAACCATAGTCGAAACTAGAGTCCAAGGTACAAAACCATGTGTTTATGGTAGATGGAGACTTTTTTTATTGATTGAAAAGTAGGACATGAGAGCAGATTCAATAGAGTTCTTTTAAGGATTTTGGATTTGTAATGACTTTGTGAGAATTATGCAAGATTAGGGTTCTATTTGGATGACTTTGGATATTAAGAAATAAAGTGGATTTGTATTTTTAAGCATATTGAGAGTTTTATAACAAATCTATATGTAAAAATTTGTGGATTTGTGAATATAATTGTGTTAAATATTTGTTAAAATTTTAAGCTTAATTCAATAGTTAAATCAAAGGTTATTGGAATTTAAGTAAGCTAAGGTCTAAAAAATTGGATTTTGAGGGTCAATGAAGATTTTTGTGATTTTTAACAATTTGTCAATTAGATTGGAATCATTTTTTTTTAAAAGTTGGTAGTTAACTTAGTTTTTAATATTTTTATAAAATTTTAGAATATATAAATATTGCAAAAAAAATATATTGATGCTACAGGATTGATATCAAGATTAGAAAAGAAGGGCGGTGTTAAGGACACGAACTGAAACAAATGCATAAGTTAGTGAAAATTATGACAAAAGAAAATAACAAAATAGAAACAAGAAAGTATATATATTCAAGAAGAAATTGGAATGGCTATTGTCAAAGATTAGAAAATACAAGAGACTCTTGAACTAGATTAAAAGCAAGAAAGGAATTAACAAGAGTGAAGAAGGTTTTACTCTTGTCTCTATATACACTATTTACATAAGAGCTATGTGGTGACATTCTATAGGACCTCCAATACATGTCCAATTTGCAAGACACATGTCAAACTTACAAGGCAAGTTTTCTATATGGACACCATGTGTTTAGCTTGTTCCACAAGCTATCAACATGTGCGACACGTGGCTAACTTGTTGACCAAATTTCTAACCTACCAATCACCTATAGACATGTATAAAGGTGAATTTGCATCTATGAAGCTTCTAAAAAGCTTCTAAAAAGCTTTTCTATAAGATATTATTAAATTAATCTATTTTTATTTACTTCTATCTATTTATATTAATTAGATAGTTATTAGAATAAATCTTATGTCTATGATATTATCCCCCCTTCTAGAGATGAGTTCCACAAGGAATAATGATTATATATTGAGGAAGTCTAAAATACACCAAATTGTATTTGCTACATATTTTGATCTTTATTCCCTTTGAAGGTAGTTAATAGGTTCTTTTAACCATTGATAGTGTCTCATATTAGGATGAGAGGACCACTATGTTATTTGATCATTGTTAAGGCTTTTATAACTTCCTTCAAAGAAAATATTTAGAATACCATCAAGAATAGTTTCTATTTCTAAAAGTATCACTAAACACCAAGAGTCTCTTCCAAGGTTGTGATACCAAACACGTTGTATCTTGCCATCAATCCGAAGAAGAACATGTTGTTCTTTAGGATCTTCATCTCTGTTCTGTCGTCTTAAAGGTTGTAATATTTATAATGTCTCATTTGATAAGTTAACAAATGATGGCTTTTGAGCTGAATTTGCTGGTTGTTGATTCTCCATCTCTTTGATACAAACAAATTTAAAGAAATAACAAACAATGGTACAAAATAAAGTGGAACCTCTATTGAACATGCTTTATTTTATAATAAAGATTTTTTTTGACTCTTCCTCTCGGTTTTGATGGATGTCATCAATGAAATGCATTGACTTTTGCTGATGTATTTGCTAGATTCCTAAATGGCTCTCATGTGTGTTCACTAATATCGTATCCATGCCAATATATAAGATATTTCAGCTGATTTCAATACCGTCTTGAATCTAAGATCCCTTCTATTACAAATTTTTCATTATTGTCTACTTCTATAGGAGGCGGTGGCATTTGTCTTCTTCTTTATATATTCATTGTCTTATATGACTCAAGTAATGACACATTGTCATGTTGTAACAAGTTTATATAGTGAAAAGCATGAATAAGAATAATTTCTACTTAATATTTAATTATCTTAGTTCAATAAGAACTTTAGATACTTAAGAAAAGGTTTATGAAAGCCTCTTAGATTATTTTCTTGTTTTAATAGCTCATAGATAAAAGTTAGTTATTAAATTTCCCTTCTAGGTTGTACAAACTTTGTTACTACTTTTAAAAAGCCATAAGTTAATAAATATAGGATAGAAAAGATAAATAATTAATATAGTTGAGATTAGGATTAAGTTAAAGATAGGATTAAGCTTAAAAATCCTTAGAATAAGTTGGATTGATACCCAGAGATCGACCATGTATGAGATAGGATCAAAATCAGATCTCTAGCCACAAAAACGGCCACCAAGGGCACAGGGTCGAGTCATTTGGAGATTGGCAACTAAGATTGGAGGATTAGCTTAAAGCTCGTTCTAAAGACAATAGGCTTGTCTTTGTAGGATTTGGAAGGATTTAGCAATTGCTATCTAAAGTCAGGATTTGTACTGGAAGTTAAGTTTTTATGCAATAAAGTTAGGACTAGCACTTTTAGCTATTGTGTGCAATTGAAGTGACATCTATAATTGCAAATTTGACAATATGTGGATAATTAAGTGTGCTAAGACTAAATAAAATTTTGTAACAATCTAATAGTGCAATTGAGATTTACATGATCTTTAATACAAAGAGATACTAGAAATTGGCAGTTTAAGGTTATTTGGGATTTCTATGATATCTAAAGACATATCAATCAAATCATGGTGAAATTTGGTATAGTATTAGAAGACTTGAAAGGCAAGCTATAAATCAAATTTTAGCTCAATTTAACAATTAGAGAAGGAGAATTTGCCATTGGGATATTTGCATCAACCTTTAAGCCAACAACCAAGTGACATTAGTATAGATTTTGGTTGATTTTCTATAATCTGTAAGTTGGATTGGGTTGAAACTTTTTGAACACATAGAAGACTTATATTTGCATTTGTATGCAAAGTTTCACACCAAGTTGACAGTTAAATTAAACATTACAATTTATTGAAGTTCACTAGATACGACTAGGACTTGTAAAGAGAAATCTTAGTTGCTTGATTGTAACAAGCAACAAAACAATTGGGATTTATATATGGATAAAGTTATCAAAAAAAGTAATATGACAACTTGGAATCTAGAATGGATTTTTATAGATTTTGGTAGGTATAATTGATAAGAAATTGGATTAATCTGTTCATAAATGAAGTAATGGTTTAAGCCTATAATAATCTAACTTATGACAAGGACAAATAGTCTTGATATTATGATGAAGTAACTATATCTTATTTCCTATGTAGAATTGAGGCTGTTCTTTGTGATAGACATTTACATTGATCTTTTGTCATTCTTCAGCTTCTTTTAATTGTGTCTTTATTATTATATGTAACTCTGACAACCAATTTATCAAATCCTCTGCCGTAGGATTATCAGCTTTTGAAAAGTCAAAGTATCAAGTTATGGATGATAATCATAATTTACAAAGAATGAAAATTGTTGAGTAGAAGAATATATCAAATTATTATAAATAAACTCTGCCAATGGCGAGAGAATTGTCCAATCACCTTGATGATAGTTGATGGTACATTTCAAATATTATTCAAAAACTTGATTTGTTTGTTCTATTTGTCTATCAATTTGAGAGTGAAAAGTCAAAAATAATTTTATACCCACCTTCAATGTTTTGAAAAGGATTCTCAAAAATCTTGATATAAATTGCATTCCTCTATTTGATATAATATCCTTTGATAATCTATGATAGCAATAGATATTATCAAAGAAGATTTTAGCTATTTCTTCACTTGTAATAGATTTTGTACATGATATAAAATGGACCATCTTGGTAAAATGATCTATAATCACAAATATAGAATCATATAAACTTGAATTTAAAAGATCCGTGATAAAATCTATAGAAACAAAAGATTAAGATTGTTTTGGTACAAGTAATGGTTGAAGAATTTTATAAGATCAATGATGCAGAGTTTTTGATCATGAACAAATGTTGCATGACTGTACAAACTCTTGAACAACCTTCCATATTTGAGACCACAAAAAATCTCTTGATATTAATTCAAAAGTCTTGTTATATCTAAAATATCATATTGTAGGGAACTTATGACGAGCTTCAAGAGCACGTAGTTATGCTTCACCTTCTGGAACATACATGTAGCTTTAAAAATAGAATAGATCATTTTTGAACTTGAACTTAGAAGTAATATAAGACTTAGAAGAATTATTCTTAATCTCATGAATAAGAGGATCTAGAAACATACTTGATTGAATTTACTTGATAAAAGTTGACTTAACAATCAATGTTGATTTCATTGCTAAAAAATGAAATTGCTCTGGCTTTAAAAGAATTGTTATTTGTTAATCAAAAATTGAATCTCCTTCTTTTGGCACAAGATAAGAATATCTAGAAAGGGCATCAAACAAACCTTGTTGTTTTCTTGGCCAATAAATAATTATGAATTCAAATCTTGAAAAAAGGCATGCTCCAACAAATTTGACAATAATTCAATATGCATATTAAAAAATTATCTTCAAAGCTTTAAATAATACTTTTATTTTTTTACTCCACTCGACTTTGTCCTTACAAGTTAAGCATATAAGTGGAACTGTAATTTGAAAAAAATTCTTGATGAAGATTTGATAATAATTGACAAATCATGTGAGTCATTAAATTGACTCATTAGTTGTTTTAGGACAAAAGAATGCATTTAAGTGCCAAAATTATAATTATTAGATGAAGATGTATTTAGAAGATGCTAAATAAAAGAAAATAGTATTAATAGAGAAGAAATAGAGTCTTAGTAAGTCTTGGAGGTCATTATCTTAGTTGATTTAGTATTTTTTCTTAATTATAAGAATTAATATTTAGTTATGGAGACTAATATTTACATTGGCCTTCTATCTTTATGTACCACTTATTAAATATATATATATAAATATTATTTAGTAAGTAGAAGAAGCATGAGAAATAAATCTCATGTCTTTATATAAAAAATTTATATAAAAAATAGGATTTTTAATAGATTTAAATTGATTTTTTTATTATAAAAAATCATCAAGATAGAATAAAATAGTTCAAAATTTATATTATTACTTTTTAAGTATTATAAGAATTTTTAGAATTTATTTAGAATTTATTTAGAATTTTTAGAAGAATTTTTAAGACTTTGGTAAAAATGAGATTTATCACCTTGAGAGCCATTATGAAGAATTGGAATAAGATTTGAAGGCCAGACAAGGTTTTCAAGCTAATTGGATATTTTCAAATACCATGGTGAAGTCAAAATTGTAAAATAAGGAGTTTTACTAATAGAAAATAGGAGGACTAGTAGCTAGTGTAGTCATTGTAGGAAGGGAGGTGTACAAGTCTCATACGGGTTGTGGCACCTTAGATGTAGGTAAGAGGATAAGACTAAGGCCTTATGGCACCCACATATACTACTTGTGAGCCTTGGTGAGATTTGAACTCTTGATCTCTTAAGCAAGTTATCCTTGAGGTAAAAAATTTCCACTTAATTTTTCAATTCTTTACCTTTTATCTTTGAACTATCATAATTTATTCATATTAATTTGGATTTATATATTTTTTACATCATTAGAAAGATAAAAGAATTATCTACTTAAAAATATAAATTTTATTTTTTATTTTTATTTTTTAATAAGTAAAAATATAGTGAACAAACTATGACTAGTTTTTTAAAGTGTAATTGCTTAATTACACATATTTCACTTGTTTTGTGTTTGTTTTTCTTTTGTTCTTGCTTTTTGCTTTCTTCACTTCATACCACCATCTACAAGCAATTCTTAATTGAGTCTATCTTGTAATTTGAGATGAGGGGTGAATTTTACTCTCACAAATCTCAAAAAATATTACACATCCTTTATTGTTTTTGAAATCTTCTGGTTCATAATTATCTAGACTTTCTTAAGATCCATCTTGAAACCATCCTTCATAATGATATATCTTAAGAAGTCAACTTGAATAGTGTAAAATATACACTTTTCTATCTTGGCATATAATCCTACATCTCTAAGTTTTTATAACACATGATGAATATGAAGTTCATATTCTTCTAAATCCTTAGAGTAAATTAGAATGTTGTCTGAATAACAGACAACAAAATCATCAAGAAACTTATAAAAAAAGTCATTCATAAGATATTAAAAAGTAGCTAATGTATTTGTAAGTCTAAAAGATATAATATTATATTCAAAATATCTATACCTTGTTTGACATGCACTCTTCTATTCATCTCTTTTTTTGATACGTACTATTTTGAATGGCATATGAAATTCTTGGCCAAGTTTTCATCAATATATTTCTTGAATTTATGTAATTTATTTTGTGATAAATTTTATATTGGTCCAAATAGAAGCTAAGTTTTCACTTTGAGATCAATTGCACAATCATATAGACGATGCTTGAGAAGAATATTTATATTTTTTTTTTCAAAAATATCTTGATAATCTTGATACTGGCTTGGAATGCTACTTGAGGTCTTTCCACTATCAAAAATGGATTTAGCATAAATAATAAAAGATGATCCTTTTTTTGCTGCATTCATGAAAGCTTTTATGCCTACAAGTATGGATTTTAATATAGTAGACTTATGGCTTTGCACTTGATTAATAGGATTTTTATTAATGCTTTGAAAAAAATCAAGTTTATAAAAAAATCCGATCTATTTGAGGATTATATTTTTTTAGCTATGATAAATCTAATATGACTGGATTAGAAGGAGACTTAATTATACTAAAGATTATATAACTATTATGACTATCTATTGTTATATTTATAAGAAGGATTTTATGATTAACATCTTCAAAAGACAATAAACGACCATCTATGACTTCTACATGTACGTGTTTAATTTTCTGTATTGAAAGTATTTTATGACTTTTAACAAATTCTTTATCTAAAAAACTTGTTGAGGCTCCTAAATCTAGCAAGACAAAGGCTTTGTAATTTTTAGGTCCCAAATAGACATCTATTATAAAATAAGAAGAAGGTTCTGAGGAAAAAATATGACCTTTACGAGAAGTTGTACAAGATTCTAGTTGCACGATTCCTATTGTAGTTGAACAAACTTGTTTTCCAACATATTGTCTTCTTTGACAATTGTACTCCTTATTTTGTAGTTGCATTGCTTCTTTGGACAATGTTGAGTAATATGCTTAGATTCTTTATAATATAAACACAATCCTACTTGATGACGACAAGTCTTTTTTTATTTAGTAAGAAGTTTAAAACATACCACGTCAATTTGCATGTCTTCTACTTTTGAATGTATGTATTAAGAAGATATGAATATTGCCATTGTTTTATAGTAACATTGGAGCTCTCTTGTATGATTCAAATTAAAATTCAAAAAGCTGAATATCACACTTTACAGTAAAATCAATTACTTGATTCAATGTTTGAGAATCAGATAAGTTGAGCATCAATTTCTTTATTTCATATTGTAATTTATAGAAAAATTGGCTAATAACTACAAAATCATTCTATTTAATATCAGTCTCTTATTGTTTAAATTGTGAAATATATGTTGTCATTGATCGATTGCTTTGTCACAAGATGTGGATCTTGTTGGTTGCAATATGGATTGCATCATGTTCTCCATACATGGATCAAAATTCTACTAAAAATGCTTCTAAATTATCTAATATTGAATCACGTCGTTCAAAAAAAATGAAAATCAAAATAAAGCAAAATTTAAAAGTAGTATTCCAACAAATCTGACTTGTGATCCTTGAGTTGGATAACTTTAGAATTGAAGTTTAATTACCAGTTGTACTTGATTGATGAAATCTCAAAATTTAGATCTTATGCCATCAAACTTTTTTGGCAAATTAATTTTTGATTCATTGATACTTGAACGATGTTCAATTATAGGTGAAGTGGTATGGCTTAGAATAGCTCTAATCATCTCTATATCTTCACTTCCTGCTAATCTTATTACTCCTTGTGGTTGTACATTGAGTTGATGCATTGCAAGTATTAACTGTCTCATTTGTTTTTGTATTTGTACCATTGCGTTTTTCATTTCAGCAATCTCTACTATGGTAATACAATAGAAAGAAAAAAAAAAAATCTACTCTCACAACAAAATAAAATATTCAAGAACAAAAGAAAAAATTCTAGAAACAATAGTAGTTTGGAAGTGGATAATCTACAACTTCTAATATACCTATGTCTTATCAAGAGAAAGGAATAATCCACTCTTAATAAAAAAAAAAAGACAAAGCTCTGATATTGTATCTTTATTCTTGTCAATTTGTCAAGAATATAAATTGAAACAGATGCATAAGTTAGTGATAACTATGTCAAAAGAAAATGACAAAATAAAAACAAGAAAATATGTATATTTAAGAAGAAATTGGAATGGCTATTGTCAAAGACTAGAAAATACAAGAGATTCTTGAACTAGACTAGAAATAAGAAAGGAGTTGACAAGAGTGAAAAAGGCTTCATTCTTATCTTTATATATACTATTTATCTAAGAACTATTTAGGAATATTATATTATAATTGCTTATAATATATAAAAATTAGTCAAAATATAAAATATGTTTATAAGTTCTAGTATGTGTTAGAATGGTTAGAAAATTAAATTAAATAGAGTTGGTATAAGAAACTTTATTTTAGATTTTTACTTAATTTGATTATGATATTTAAATTACATAGGATCCAAATGTTTAATATAAAGCCTTGAAAGGCAATTGGGATCCAAAGAAGAAGAATTAAACTACTAAGAGGATTATTTGGAAGGATGAAGACAAATTGTGAATGAATGAAGGCAAGGGATGAAGTTCTTCATTTCTATTGATCAATGGTCATGCCCAATATGCTTTGAGGAGGCTACTTATAAAGAGAACAAGGATTTTGGTGATTTTAAAAGAAGAATTTGAAATTGAAAGACTAGGATTAAAAAGCTTGTTTTTGTATTATAATTTTGGTGTAAGAATCAAGAGATTTGGAGCTTTTATGAGGGAGGAGTAGGCGATTGAAGTTAAGATGTACAAATTATACCTTTTGTCATTCTTTTGAAGATACAAAGAATTGTATGAGAGCTTTTCGAAATCAAGAAGTGCGACTAGAGAGATGATTTTAAGATCTATATTTAATATAGAAGAATTGCTACATTTAAAATTCTAAAGAAGAAAATATTGGGAGTCAAAGATAATAGATCAAATTCCAAGGTAGTAAGTAGGCCATTTTGTTAATAGTGATGGTTTTTGCCATATCTTGAGCTTGAGGACGAACTTTTGTCTAATTTTTCTTGAAAAGATTTAATATTATGTTAAAAAGCTATAAATCAAAGTTTTATAGTATTTGAACTTTTAGTTTGTGAGTTATGAAGAATTTAGTACATAGATGTTTGTAAAGAAGGATTTGAAGCTACTAATAGGATTTTGACAATATCTACAGATTAGTAATGAATTGACAAATAAAATTTGTTGTAGTAGTTTTTAAGAATATATCAGTACTTTATGTAAATTTTGAATGGATTTGGACAGATGGATTAAAAGTTATGGATTATTGAAGTTTGAAAAAAAATTCTATTCTACGGGTGAATGAGGGTTTTAAAATATTTGTTATATTTTGAGTGTTTTGAGAAAATAAGACTTATGTATTAGATGTAATAGCTCTATGAAGAAGTCTTTTATATAAATTTAGAGGTATTGTTATTTAAATCTTAGTTGAATAGTTAGTGGCAGTCAAAAGCTCCATACTTTCTTGAGGCAAATTCTCTCTACCACAACAGCGATATTCTATAGGACCTCCAACGTGTCCAATTTGTAAGACACATGTCGAACTTGCAAGGCAAGTTTTTTACATGTATGCCATATATTTAGCTTGTTCTATAAGTTACCAATATGTGCGACACGTGGCTAGCTTGTTGACCAAGTTCCTAACCTATCAATCACCTATAGACATGTATAAAGGTGAATCCACATCTATGAAGCTTCTAGAAAGCTTTTCTATAAGATATTATTAAATTAATTTATTTTTATTTACTTCTATCTATCCATAGTAGCTAGATAGTTATTGGAATAAATCTTATGTCTGTAAGAGGCGACCAACATCCAAAAGGATTAGAAGGTTTTTTTTTCAATTTGTAAGTTTGATTCTTTTTAAATTTTGTATGCTTATTTTTAATTAGTATGTCAAAAAATATACAAATTTTGAATAAAGATCAATGATTAATTTAATAATAATTGAGGTTTTAAATTTATTATTGGATTTGATTAAGATTTATTT
Organism: Physcomitrellopsis africana; assembly: GCA_036785485.1. Lineage (NCBI taxonomy): Eukaryota > Viridiplantae > Streptophyta > Bryopsida > Funariales > Funariaceae > Physcomitrellopsis > Physcomitrellopsis africana. The sequence continues at coordinate 145,968 of JAWRVF010000776.1, forward strand.
AAGATATTAGGATTTTATTATAGTATTAGGATTTTATTAGGATTTCATTAGGATATTAAGATTTCTATAGGATTTTATTTAAGATTTGATTAAAATTTGATTTAGGATTTGATTTAGAATTTGACTAAGGTTTGATTTAAGATTTGATTTAAGATTTGATTATGATTTGATTAAAATTGATTAGGATTTAATTTAAAATTTGATTATGGTTTAATTAAATCTTATTAGAATTTGATTAAGTTTTGATTAAGATTTGCTTAAAGTTTTATTATGATTTATTTAGGATTTGATGAAAATTAAATTAAGGCCTATTTAAAATTACATCAAGATTGTTAGATTTTTGATTAATTGCAATATATAAATATATCTTCTATAGCCAAATGCTTGGTGTATTCTCAAATAAGACAATATGTAATATAACTTTATCTAAGTAAAGATAACTAAACTCCAAAATTAAATAAAAATAATATGTACATACATCAAATTTGTATTGAAGGAACTCTCTTTCTTCAATGTTTAGTTATCTTTACACATAGGACCTATATACATAGGACCCTAAACCTTTGGCATCTTCTACTCCATCAAGTTATACACCAACTACACTTTCTCTCTTCCAATTATATTTTTCAATGGTCAATCTTATAATTTATTTTTATTTTTTTATTTTTTAAATTTTTATTTTTTTAAATTTTAAAAATATTAAAAAAATCTATTTTTTTTAAATATTGACCTTTTTAATCTTTGATGCATCTTATATCACCCATACTATCAACTCTACACATGAGCACATTGCCTATTATTATTTAAAAGATAGTTAATATGCCAAATTATTACAATAGGATGTATCCAATAATACACACTTATAAGCTTTGTAACACTATTAATCTTAATAGCAATACTCACAAGAGTATTAAATTTGGGCGATTCAAAAATAGCCTCTAAGACGCTTGTAATCACAAGTTATTCATAACATATACAACAATGGATCCTACCACTCCTTCTAAGACATGTTGGCAACATTCCAACTTTGATACCAATCAGTTCTAATAACAATCAAATATATATTTAATTTAAAAAATTGTATCAATTCCCAACCAAATTTATCCATGATTGTTATAAATCCATGATACTGTTACTTATGAAATTTACAATCCCTCCTATTGAAATATTTTTGTTAATTAACTTTTGTATCAAATTACTAAAAAAATATCTCTATTGCTAGCCTAAAAGACTTTGATATAATTTGGAATCTTTAATCAAAATTAACTTTAATTAAAAGTCTATATTATTAATTAATATCAATAAATATTTATATACTTTTTATTTCATTAAATTTTTAATTTATTTTGTATAGATAAAATATATCATTGTAATTAAAAAATATCAAAATTACATAAATAAAATATTAGAAATTGAAAGATAATAAATCAACATAATAATTCTTTAAAAATAGATAATCATATTTTTTTTTCAAACATAACATAGTTAGAAAACTTTATATAATTAATAATGCAGAGTTTTGTTTTATATTTTTTAAATATTAAAAAATTGTTGAAATACTTTAATAATTTTTTTTAATTTGAAGTCATTAAAAATCTCTTGAAATTAATACCTAGGTTTTTTTTGTATACAAAATGTTGTCACATTTAGAAGTCATGTTATAATTAAAGTACAAATAATTATATATAATATTTTTGACTTATTTAATTTTTTGACATATTTTTATTTAAATATGTCAAAAAATATAATTTTTGAATGTAAAATAAAATATATTTTCTGACATGTTTAAATAAAATTATTTAAAAAACATGAAGTCAATAAAAATTATTAAGTTTATAGTTTAAAGATGTAATATCTCATGTTTCAAAAGAATGGCTTACTTCTAATTTATTTAGCATTTAAAAATACTTGAGGTTCTTGTAATTAAAATAAATAATATTTAAACTAAGTATGCCTTCTATATGATAAATTTTTTTCTTAAAATAAATCTTCTTTAAAAAAAAATTATTTATTAATCTTGATAGCTATATTTAAAAAAATAAAAAATAATAATAATAAATTAATGATTTGGACTAATTTGTAATGACACCATACATATAATTATAAAATAAAAATAAAAATACCTAAAAAAAATAGATTTAAATATTTTAAATCACATAAAATTAGACTTATAAAGCAAGATAATTTTTAAACCTTAAAACATTGCTTTTACCTCTCTACTCTATTTTGGATCTTTTTACAAGTTTATAATATATGTAGAGAGAAAAATAAAATAAAATAAAATAATCCTTAACATAAAATCAATATTAATTTGTAAGTTATAAAAAATATTATACATCCTATACAATCTTTTGAATTGTTTGATTTATGATCATTTTTATGTTCTTAGTACCTATATCCATATTATCATTTGAAATGATATATTCTAATACCTCCATTATAATTGTGTATTATATACAATCTTTAGAACTTATCTTTGGTAGATCGCCATATATTATTCCTTTTTCCTTCATCTCCTCGAGCTCACTGTTCGATGCAAGATAATGCTTTGGTACAAGTAGATTAAGCGTAGGATTAAACATTAATTCCTTTTCGTTAAATACCGTTATACCATGTGGTGATATGTCATCTTCGAATATAGAGGTATCAAGGGTATTCGATGGTATGACTAGTATGATAGCAAATTCCACGATGTCCTCTTGTACAGATTGGTAATATATATTATATTATATTGTAAATATTGTATTTATCATAAAATATAATATTTACAATGAAGGTTGTTGAATAGTCTAAATTATATAATTGTTTTAATGAAAGAGCTTGAATATAATTCATTTTTTCTTATAAATATTATATTAATCATAGTTAATTTTAAAATTAGTAATACTTACAAATCTCTAACAAGAAGGTATTCAAATACATACATTGCAAACAATGTGTTGCTTCAAGATAAAAATATCAATATTCAGAGCTCTAAATTAAGGAAAGTAATCTTGTGTTACAAAATAATTTTACAATAGTCAAACTTTCAAGAGTATGATTAAAACATAATGCAATAGTATTTGGGATTATTAAATTTTTTGATTTTTGTGAAATGTAGCAAAGAACTTGGACTTAGAATGACATTTATTGTAACTACCACAGAATCAATATTATATTAAATATATACAAAGAAATAAAATCTAACAACATTAGTGGCAGGAGTTGCGACAAATCAAAGATATAAAAAAACTAAGTTAAAAGAAAGGACAAGACTATGAAATGAGAACCAAAATAATATACAAAATCATAGACTCTTATTTTTATAAATAACCACATGTTAACTTGCCTACTTGAGAAAGAATCCTTATCCATGACCCCTAGCTATTTCTAAAAATTTTATAAGACATTGTTAGTGACACTTCTTTAATCTTTGTTTTATAAAAGCACATTTTTAGCCTTAATTTATTTTTTGCAATAATCATTTCTAATTTTGACTTAATAATTCCAACTACCATTTTATTGGAATGATATAATATTCCATGGCAACAACCATTCTCTAAATTATATTAAAAATAGGCAAATTTAATTTTATACAAATTGCTCAAAAAAAGTAAGATAGTCAACAAGTTGACCTCAATGTGTAATTCTTGAGTGTCTATACATTCATCCTTTTAAAAAACTATAATTTAAATAACAACAAGAAACAAAATACGGATGAAAAATAAAACTAGAAATAAATAAAAAAAATACACGCATACACACTCTAATAAAACAACTACAAAGCAAAAAAACAATCATGCACCAACAAAATAATAACACATCTTAAACAGGACTATATTTTATTACAAGTAAGCCAATTTGCAAAAACAATAAAATATGTATTTGGTATGAGATTCTTTTATATTTGATTGATCATAAAAATTAAATAATTTGCATGTAATGTAAGAAATCTTTATTATTAACTTCTAATTAATTTAACATGTGAGAAATTTATATAATCTATTTTTAGCATATTTAAGTAGAAATGGCCTTGATTGATAAATTTACAGGCAATAAAAAAACCAAGGAACTTCACAAAAGTTGTGGAGGTGAAATGACCGTCACATCAAACTTAAAATCTACTTTCAAATGATTAAAAAAATAAAATATTATTTTAAAAAATTTAGAAATAATAAATATATATATATATATATATATATATATATACATAAAGTCTTAAATATTAAATATTTTATATAATTTTAGTTTATTTATTGTAATAAATTTAATAAAAAGAAATCAAGTTATTAAAAAGAAATATATACAATATTTTTTTAATTTTCTAATAAAATATCAAAATAAGTAAAAAATTTACTATATAAATTTGAAAGATATCAAAAAACTTTCTACTTAAATTGCTTAACACTTATTAAATATTTGTCTTAGAAATAATTTAGCCCATTTATAGAAAATATATTGATTGTCTTCATTTCCAACTTGACAATCTAATATTTTTGGATTTAAAGTTAACTCCTATTTTTGATATTGACAAATAATTTATCAAACCTTATAAGGTCAAAAGTCCGTCTAAAAAATTAGAAAATCAAAATAAAAGATTTGAAAAGATTTGACAATTGGATATATGACATTTTATATCATATATATATATATATATATATATATATATTGGTAAAAACAATCAATATAGAGAAATTATTAAAGATGCTATTATCATACAAATAAAAAAAATATGATTTAATATTGTTCTAGAATGTTGATAGTTTGATATTATGAAGAAACCAAGTTAATATTTGTATCTTGACTTTGTCAAAAGTAATACATAATGTTGATGCAAGAATATGTTGTGTTTGTTCTTTGAGATAAAGTGGAGCATTTCAATTAATGAACCTAAAATAAATTATTTTATTATATATTATATATTTTAAAAAATAGATAATTTAATTTTAAATAAGATAAATCTATTTGATTTAAAGATAGTACATTATTTAAATTTAATAGCTTTGTTTAAATTTGACTAAGATCAAATATGTTCTTAAAAATGTAAAAAAAAGAAAAAAAAAAGAAAAAAAAAGATGCATGATATGTTTAGCATTGCAAGATTTAGTTCTATGAATTTCACACCATTCCTTGATAAAGACATTGAGGATATTAAGATTTATCAAGAATCATGCTATAAAATAATGTCTATATTACCTTTATGTGAGTTTGATGATATGACCAAAATAATGTATATCATGTGCATTAGAATTGAAGAAATAAAGTTTTTATTGCAACTTTAGAAAGACATAGATAAAGAGATGAAAAAATCATGTTTTTTAGATATTAGAATTGAAATTAGTATTTAAAATTATTTTAAAAAATAAAATAGTTAATGCACATATAATTTATGATTGATTTGATATTTTTTGAATTAAAGGAGTTGAGAGAATCTTAAAAGGTCTTTTTGTTCTTCAATCATATTTTCTTTTTCTATGACTTCATTTTGTAAGTATGTACCATCTTTTTTAATTTTATTATTGGTATTAAGAGTAGAATATATCATCATAATTTTTTAATTTCTTTATTTATTACCATAGTATGTTCTTTTTTTTCTTTTTTCTATATATATATATATATATATATATAAAAAGAATAGTAATTTGGAATTTTCATTAATTATTAAATATAACATGTTCACAATAACAATATGCTTAGTGCATAATAAGCTTTCAATTCACATACTAAAATTTGTAAATTTATGGTTTTAAATTTTTACCTTCCAAGATTCATTCACTGTAGTTGATTTAAGTATGTTGTGCTGCTTTACACTCTAAGCTTCTAAAACAATAATTTTAATGTTTTTTTCAATCTTAATATTGAAAACCAATTTCTTATGTCTTTCATGTTATTTGTGTCTAAATTTGCAAGAATAATTTGTCACAATCCCACCAATCAAAAATACATTGTAAACATTCAAATGTATATGCAACAACCAAGAAATTCAAAAAAATCCAACAATTTTTAAAAAAATCTGTTAATATTTAACATTTTCATTAAGGTTATTTGTCTTATTATAAATTTAATAATAATATTTATTAGAGTATTCTTTTATAATAAATATGTTGTATTTGATGAAGATTTTAGTCATGGCTTCTTTTGGTCAAGTAATAAAATCTTTTTTTATTTTCTTGATATATATATATATACATATATATATATATATATATATATATACATACATATACATTACTTCATGTATTGTATAATAAACATCTCATTTTAAAAAATTATCTCCAATTGCTTTTATACTTATTTAATTCTTTCAAATATTTGAGATATAAAAAATATACAAATATATAAATATATTTGGCTATACATGCCTATATTTTAAATATCTGTAAAATATATATATATATATATATATATATATATATAGTCTTAATGCTATAATTTTAATAATCGAAATATCATTATATCAATTATCAAATTTTATTGAAGTAAATAAATAATATTTGGAATTATTTATTCCACACATAAAATATATAGAAATACATGAAATATTATTATATCCCAAGGGATTTGAATATTAATAATAAATTAATATTTGGTTTTTATAATTTTTGATTTAATAAAGATACAAAAAATTACTTATAAAATATTTTTTATATTTAATTTAACCATTGAGTTATACATTCTTATATCTTTTATATACTTCTTTGAAATTAGCATCATTTAGTAAAGAAAAAACCATCTAATTTTTAAGATTAAGAAAATTTTGGATATAATTCATTTTTTTTAATTATAAACTAAAAATTTATTAGACCATGTACAACATAACCATCTTCTCTAACATAATTTCTATAGTAACAAATTATATTTTTAATACATAGAGAGAATGAAAGTTGACAAATAACATATTCAATAAGACATCATATTGTTTAGACTTTGAGTAATTATAACTTTCTTAATAGTCTTTTGATTTATATATATAATATTATTTTTATAAAAAAATCAAAAATTATTGTTAAAAATATTTTTTAAAATATTTTTTATTTAAATATAAAGCTTTAAATTTTTTATTATATTTATAATAATAATAAATTTAGTTGAAGATATATATATATATATATATATATATATATAATTTTTATTAGACCATAAAATATGCAATTCATTTTCTATAACTTGTGTAGCTAAAAAATCTTTGATACCTTCCCATTATATATAAGCAATCATAATTGTTATAATTAAAAATATATTTGGCAATCTTCTAAATGCTTAAATAAAGACCATGTCTTTAATATAATCAATAGGACTAGAAGAAAGATTTTGAATATATGGAATAATTTTATGCTTATCTATGATATACATCATAAAACTAAATATCAAATTATATGAGAAGTATTAAAAGATTATCTTGTATTTATACATATGAAATAAAAAAATTAGACAAAGTAAAATAAAAATAAAATAGAAATTTAACAATAAACTTTTAGTGGTTTGGTAAACATTATATGAATATAAAATCAATAATAATAATTGTTATTCTAAATGAAAATAAATTTTATATATAAGAATTAAAAACTACATAAATCACTTCGTACAAATAATAAAATATACACACAACATATAAGTATTTTATTATAATTTATATGGAATTAAATAAAAAATAACATTATACATTTAAAAAAATTATATGTACATGTATAACGAAATATATAATCACAAAAAAAAAAACAAAATAACAAAAGAAATAAAAAAAAATTAATGATTATTAAAAAAGTTGACCGAAAAAAAAAAAAAGTGAAACCACCGGCTCAAACCACACCCGTCCAAGTTGAAGACTCATCTTAGATTTGTACCAGTGAATCAAGGCAAGTCAAAGAAGGCTATTTGATTCTAGCTAGGGGCAGCAAAACCAGAGCAGCCCAACCTTGGGCGGCAGCCTAAGTTGGGCGAGGCCTCCATCAGCTGTCCCGTATGACCGTTTCCCCCGGGGTGCTATGGTCTGTTGGTAGAGCACCCCACCACCACAGTTTGGGGGAAGTTTTGCCGAACCGCTTAGAACACGTACCCACTGCCTCAGTTGCAAATTTACGTGCGGCATTAAGCTTGACTTTAGTAAATCGAGTACCTTCAGCATAAAGAACCACCCACAAGATCCATGGGTTATGCATAACCATCCTGCGCGCTCACACACCAGGACAGACATGTTTCAAAAGTGCAATATGTAATTGAAGTTAACATATTAAACCGTAATAAGTTCAGCATTACAATCCCATACATTCACGTGAGCAATCAACATCTTCCATTTTTGCAATCTAGTTCGTAGCCAATTTTTCAAGGAGCTTCAGCAAACGCAAGCAAGCTACTTGACACGGACGTGATCATTTGCTGAGTAACAGACCAGGTTGAAAAACTAATGATCTAGACGTCCAGGTCACCTTTTGGAATGGCGTTCTCTTGGGAAAAATATTTATCTAGTGCATCAACTCTGTTTCGTGACACCACGGCAACAGCATCCCTTGTGTCAGCTGCATATGGCTCTTTTTAACCTCAAACCAGCGCAACGTATTACACAATTGCATTGACACGTTTCCGAAGACCTGCGGCATGATTCAGAGTTGCTTTGATTGTGATCCTCGTTACTGTCATGCACAACAGGTGCACCTTGTTCTTCTAATAAGTGACTTTCTGTGACAGCATAACAGTTTGAAACGTCAAATTCGGATCGTTTAATCACATCTATATCACTTTGACTTGCCGGACGTGGGATTCGCAGTTATATATTCCTTCGATTGGAATAGAATTACTTGGGATCTTCCTCAAACAATCTATCTATGCCTCAGCTATTCTTCGCAGCTGTGACGTGGACATTTGCAGCCACAGCTATGTGCTTCCAGAAGGCACTCATCCTCAATGCTTGTTTCATCTTGTCTTTCTCGCTTATCCAGTTCATATATCTTGAAACGTTGTTCTGGACTCATGAACTTCTCTGATCTGCTGGCCATCATGATATTTACAGTCTTCTTCTCAGCTTTGTTGATATTAGACACTTGCATTCTTTGGCTCTTTCATGCGCAGGCAGAATTAATCAAATAATGAGTCGTTTGACAACTAGTTAAACATAATCACCATCAGGATCCTATTCACAGAAGTTCAAACACCATTCATTGGTTATGAATAGTATATTTTAAAAAAATTCTGTCTTTTAGTGCAACCGATGGAATGAATTGATGACATAGGGCATGTGAAGATCTTCATTTATAATAAACTATAATTAGAAAGTTAAAATGATAAGTGAAGCCACATTATCGGATATCACAGCTCACGATGTCACATATCAAGTTGTCATTTGGTGATAATCTTTCGCCTTTCTCAGACGATAAAGCCTTTAAAGGCACTCGAGTACTTTAAAAGTAACCATCCAGACGAGAATCATCCATCATCGCAATGGTTTCATTCGTTCCACCTTCGACGATGGGCACTGAGAACTGAGCTTCATTAGGGCTTGCAGCAGAGGCTTCGTCCTTTTTAGCTTCCGCCCTCTCCCCTCGTCCCTTGTTGCTGCGTCTGGACACAACTCTGCACCATGGTACGCTCTCTGTTTGACGTTGATTTGTGAATATTTCCTTGCACGATAATGGTCTTGGTTTTGAATGATTCAGTGGTCGGTTGGGTTTGCCTGGACAGGCTCCAAAGAAGAAGGAGGCGCCAGCTGCAGCTAAGCCCGCCAAGAGCGGCGGCGGTGGCAAGCAGAAGAAGAAGGTACGGCATTTTTTCAGTATTCTGTTACATTGTCGAAGACAAATTGTTTAGAGATCTAAAGATAGTGGTTCTTGGAGTTGGGAGAGCATGTTCTGAAGTTATTAGGGTTTTTCGTTTTCAGAAGTGGAGCAAGGGAAAGCAGAAGGAGAAGGTCAACAACATGGTGTTGTTTGACCAGGGCACTTACGACAAATTGCTTTCGGAGGTTCCCAAGTTCAAGCTGGTTACTCCTTCCGTGCTGTCCGACCGTCTGCGGGTAAGTGATGGATTGAGTTTTTCTTTTCAACGGTGAGTTGGCACGGCTGTGGTAGGTGTTCCGATGGAACTATGTGATGCCCTAATGATACGGTCTAGCGGTTGTAGCATCCTATGAGCTGGATTTGATAGGCAATGGATAATTGAACAGATAGTGACATGGATGCGAGCGACGAATTAGCGCAGCTGTCGCGGTGTATCGGGTCTAGAACAAAATAGGGCGTGACTTCACAAGTATGAGTATGCTGGATTGCGGATTTGTGATGTGGGTATTATGTTAATGGTATTGGTACGACAACGCTGCATTTTAGCTCTGAGGATTATGCGATTGTAAGCTTCCCGGAATTCGACGATGTGTTGGTGCAAGGGGCTCCTCAACCGGAACACAGCTCTCGACATGAGTGTACCTTAATAAGAGCCTGTATTGATAAATGAGCCGTTGACATGCAGATTACTGGGTCTTTGGCAAGGAAAGCCATTAAGGAGTTGATGGCGAAAGGGACCATCCGACTCGTTGCCGCTCATGCGAACCAGCAGATTTACACTAGGGCTACTAACACATAGATTTCTATTACGGATTCCTGTGTAACACCTTGTAATGAAGTGATGGAAATTATTTGAAGCTTTCTCCTTACTTGCGTTCTGATTGTTGGTTACATTATTATTTATCCTGCTAAGTTGAACTTTTTGGCAGCTGGTTCATGTTGTTCATCCCTTGGTTCTGGAGTTATTACTTTCTTTGATTTTTTTTTACGTGTCGTTCTATCATCCTTCTTTCTAGTTCTTCCTCTGGTTTCACTGTTTTTGATTTGGTCGTCCTTGGAGCCAGGGACTGCTACTGAACGGATGTCGTTAGCTGTACATTCTTGTGCTGTATCTTTCCAAATGGGCTCACTCGATCACGAAGCTTTGAAGTCAAGCATTGCATAGTACGTTTTATTTTGTTGCTGCCGCTCCTCTTTTCGAGGGTAGTAGAGGTGGAGATGTGCTAATCAAATGTTGTCTTTGTGCAAGTCTTTGGTTTTGTTTCTACTCAGATTTCCAACTATGTTCGAGTGCTCATCGATTATTGTGGATGAGTCCTATTAAACATGCTCGATAGATCCAGCGTTTGAATTCGTAGGTGCTGTGGCTTTGACCAAAAGCTATGAGCACCACTGCACGCTGCGGCATACTAACATGTCCGTTGTGTAATTCAACCTCTTTGTGAATGGTTTTGAACATTAATCAAGCAGTTCACTTGCTCGTGATGTTGCCATTTTGCAAGGTTTTTTGGTTAGATGTTAGCTGGGATTGTAGGAATTTGTGGTGCGTTTCTGCTTTATACTGAACTTGTCATTTAAGTACAATTAAATAAAACTATGCTGTTTGTAGGGTATAGTAAGATAAACGCAGGCCGAAGACCCATTCAAACACCCTGTTACAGGGGGGGTATCCTGACTGCGTAACAATTCTCCGTCACCATGCAGAGGCGACTCCTGTGCATGTGATAATTATTTACGGAAAACCAACTGCTCCACCTCGAGATATGACAGCAAAATGAACTCTACAGTGATGCATTGCTGCAGCATCTTGTCCACCTCAAACCTTTGACGACCACATCCCTAGATCAGAAGAGTGTAATCACCATGTGGTTCCAATCATTCTGTCATTCCATGTGGAACAGTGATTTCTCTACTATTCTGCACTCACATTTGACGTAGACCTCATCAAATTCCTCCTTGGGTAGCCATAGAATGAGCAAAACTGTTGGAGATTGTGAAAAACACTCTTCATGTGTTAACGTTATCAGTCCATTATTCCTGCAAAGAGAAAATTGGGGGAGATGTGATGGTGGTGTACCTGAAGGTAGACAGTAGTCCACTCATACCAATTTGACTGCATCACAGGTTCCCATTCCATCAATCTCCAAAAGGTGCATTGTTGTAACTCAGTCACTACTGAGATAGGTGAAGCACTCAACAGAAGTGTTACATCAAAACCCAGGTGTGTGTACTCAAGAATAAGTGCAACTCTCTCCAATCTGACCCAGACCCAGGGGGGCTCACATCTGGAGTTGGACTGAAAACCTTGCGAAAGACCAAGAGCCATGGTATAATCTGTGCCAGGCCCTCCCTCCTTGTGTCAATGGACTGCTCTCATCACTTGTCACCTCCAATGCAAATCCTGACTTGGTCACTATCACCATCTCTGCAATGGTTACTGAAAACTGCCCCTCTTGTGGCCATCACAAGTCACTTTATATAAAATTATCACAGGATTTTTGAAGCTGGGCTTGCATTGCTTAGGTAATTCGCAGCTTGCAACTTGCTTTTGTGGGCACCAAATTGCCTGTGGTGGGGACATTCTCTGTACATGTCTGGAGCTCTTCTCAAAGATCATGAGGCAGATTGTGCTCCTTAAGGGACAACTGCCACCCAAAAGCTTCCAGGATGGAATGACATTCTATGTGGGGTGCATGGGGATGTCATCTAAAACTAGCCTTTGGCTGACTACAAGAATGAACTGAAGATCTCAAAAACACATGTGCCTTACATAACATGTCTGATTCTTGACAGCATGTGATGATGTACATGGACAATTGACACTAAATTGTTGAGTGATAACTAGACACTGCTGAAATTGGTTCGTCGTGAAGGCCTGATTGTATTAGTGCTTCCATGTGGTTGTATGTGAAGTGAAAAGTTTACATCACAAGAGTAGATTCTTCTTACCAAAATTGAAACTTAGGGTCATTTTATCACAATAACTTACATCAAATCTGTCATAGTTGGGTAGTGAGTCTAAAAATATTTTGCATCATCAAAATGTTATTTTATAAAAATACATTAACATGATTGTATGCATGTGTATGTATATATATTCAGAAATAATAAGAGTACAATTACTGGATAATGTTGAAAAAACCATTTTTTTGTCAATAATGTGACAACTACAAGCACTAATTATAAAAAATGAAAAATGTTGCAAAACTTGGTTGTTGTAAAAAGATTTTATTTTATTTTTTATTTTTTTATTTGTACAAATACATAATATTTTTTAAATATATTTTTTTTAAAATAATAACAAGTGAAAATTTTAATAATATGATGTCACAATTAAAAATCATGTAGTTTTTAAAATTCATGTTTAAGACTTCTTGACATAAATTTAAGAATATTCAAAATTTTAATAATAATTAATAAAGTAATGATATTTTATTATTTATAAAACGAACCATCAAAAAAAATTAAAATGCTTTCAAGAATGAAACAATCAACCAATTAATTTTTATTTTCTAATCACAGTTTAATCTATGTATAAATATAGTAACATAGTAATAATTTATTGATTACAATATTGGAAGAACTTTTCCAATGAATTTTGCTTAAGAACAGTAAAAGTTTGAATGTTTCATAAAGATTCTATATCAACATATGTTGTATGTGTGTGTGTGTATATATATATATATATATATATATATTCACATTGTAAAAAGTAGAGTATAAATTATTTCAATAGTTTTTTAAACCTCTAGAGTTTAGAATGCATAAATAAAATTATTAATCAAGCTTTATTTCATAATACTGTCATCTTATTTGACTTCACTATTATTTTTGTTGTCACCACGTTATGATTTGTGTCAACTAGGATAAAACCTAAGTTGCAGAAATCTTTCAAGTACAAGTATGTATACACCAGTATAACTAGTGATATTTAGTATTAAATTATAATGTAGAATATATATATATATGATGATCACAAGTATCTAGTTTTTTACGAACTCATCAAATGATTGGTAATAAAATCATTTTATTACCAATCATTATTACAAATGATTGGTAATAAAATCCGAGACCAAGATTAATATTTTAGCATTTAGTTTTCTTGACTTTTTGAGATTAAAGTGGATAATCTTGGAAGAGGAAAGAGTGATATTAAGAAAAGCAAGGAAAAGGTAGACTTTTACACACTGTACAGAATCAAAATTACTAATCTGAAATGCTATGTTAATTCTACTGTTGGTTATAGATGTCCACAAAAACTTATTTCATTCAATCTTTGTCAGATAAAAAAGATGTCCAAAAATCCACTTGAAAATTAGCTTGAGAACCTTTATCCAGTCAAAGGGGGCTTTATGTTGTGCCTAATTCCATAATTCTGATCCACAAGTTAGGCTTCCTTAGGATTTTCATACGTAGTGAAATCATGTCCACCTTACACTCAAATCTCAAGGTTGTGAGTACCATTGATTGGATGAAACTGAGGAGACTTTTGAAATTGAATATGTACCAGTAAAAGTTGATTGAAGTGACATTAAGAAAGTCAAATTGTTTGGAATGCAAGTTTTATCTGCAAGTCAAAATTTCAAATTAGAAAAAGCTCTGGGGTCATCCAAAATTTGCATCAAACCCACTTGAAAGAGCCAAAGATCTACAACATGTGATCTTTGGATCACCGAATAATTATAGCTCTTCATTGTATCAGTCCATTTGATAGCTTTCTCTCACTCTACACTGCTTCCAAAATGTCATGAAATTTAAAAAATCAGCTTTAAGTTTACAATGTTGTATTCAAACATTGGTAACTCACCAACAGTTTTGGGACTCTGTATGTTAAATGGCTGTAGTACAGTTATGGATTCACCAATGCTCTAAAATAAATATAAAAAAATAGGATGCCATTCTCTATGGACAGAAGAACAAAGAATTGATGGGAGTTTGAGAATCAATTAGGTTCTTGGTGCCACATCCTTCAGGTCCTGTGACCAAAGTGGAGCCCATTTCCACTACTAAGGTTTTTTAATACAGGATCTACTGAGTTAGATGATCTCCAAAGGATGTGGCTTTGTAAAACCTAGTTTGAAGGTTGTGTAGGAGTGTCTGAAGGTTCTAGTCCTTGAGAGTGAACTGTTGTACAGGGCCCATCAATGCTGTGGTTCCTTCTCTGAAGATCTAGTTAATGATCCCTCAGTTTTGTCACATTTGACTGACCATGATGCCTCCACACAACACAAACATGCAAAGACTATCATAGCAAAGACTCTTGGTCCAACCAGCTTCAATGCCAATACTTGAAACCCACTTGAACAGAGTTCAAATAAATGGATGAATGAATGAATGAACAACCACTCACATTCTGAAAGTTCTTTTTTCCATTTGGAAATGCTTAATTGAAAATGAATTGTTAACTCAGATCTCAACTTGGGATTAGAATGGATGGATGAAAACAATATATGAAAGTGGGTGCCAGGCCCTGCAAGAGAGGGAGTGAAGATGGCAAGAAGCCTCACACACACAAGGGAGAAATGAGTGAGGCTTGGGGGAGCCAAAGCAGATGACAACAAAGAACAGGTCTAGTGCAGCATGGGAATTGGTGCCAGGTAGGCACAGGACTTTTGGTAGGCTGATCATCATTAAACAGACAAAAAAACTCTCCCCACTCATGACAATTTTGCCTTGGAGAAATGCACCACTCCAACAACTCCTTCAATTGCCCTTACACAACCCCTCTTTCAGTCCCTGCTCAACTCTGCAACAAGCCGGCTCACAGCTTGTGGGCACAAAGCCCAAGAAGGAAGAGATGATGTGACTCTCAACCCAAGGCATGGCCACCCTGTGACTTTCACGCTTTGAGTACTGCCTTGGCTGTACCTTGTCAGGCCAGTGCTCTTGTTATTTCCAGCCTTTTAATAATAAAATAAAATAAAATAAAATAACTCATGTCATGTGCTAGATTAGGATGATTACCTCTTGCAAAATGAAAGAGATAAGAAATATCCACTAATTTGTAAAAACAAGAGCTTCTCAATTACAACAGAGGTGAAAAAGAGAACTGTGGGGACATGAATCTGACAAGATTATGGAGAGCAGAATGACATGAATAAGCAAATGAACCCGTACAAACCAAAGTTGTGAGATATCACATAAGAAGGCTACAGATATCCATGCTGAGGGACAAGCCCTGGCTACTCCCTAGTAGGAGAAATGATTTGCAAAATGTGTGTAAGCTTTAGTTAACCAGATCCTAGAGGTGGCCATCATCACAACAAGTGGGAGGGGTGTGTGATCAAAGGGCTTTGGAGAGTGTGCCCCCCCCTATTCCCTCTTCTGGGCTCCCCCCACAGCAGAAGAGGAGTAGCAGGTCACCCTGTTTTAATACTCAGGATGACAGGAGTTGATGTGGAATGACACACTTTCTGTACAACATAAAAAAATTCTTAACAATGCACTTCAAAATTCAACAATGCCTGCTTTCTTTGGGTTTCTCTTGAAAGTGATAAAGGTGGCATGCTCATCTGTTTCATAACAGAACCTCTGAATCTCAATGCATTAGCATATTGTATACAGCCAATTGGGCTCAATTCATTTTAAAAAAAAATTGAGTACTTTTAAATATATATGTTTTCATTGTTGTATTATTTTCATGAAATCATTGATTCAGTATGGTTACATTGAATTGCATATGAAATTAATGGTTGTAATTATTTTTAAAAAAAATTATATCTTTTAAAATTTAATTTAAAGGAATATTTGAATGTCCAGGCACATTGTTTAGTGATTCTTTTTTTTTGTGTTGTTTATTGTGAATGGAAATTATGGGGTATATTGAATCACTTGTCATTATTAATTGTAGAAAAATGTATCCTCTGATCAACTTCTACAGAAATAAAAGAATGATACAGCTGTTCATGGTTGATTTTCACCACTCATAACTCCAACTTGATGGAAAACACCTTGAGATATCATCTCTATCTACCAATTCTTGTAACTATCTATACATTTATCAATTAGATTGAATTGGTAGAACTGTTGTAATTGATATACACCAAAATAGTAAAAAATAAATGGTAAGATTCTATCGGATAGCAAAAATAAATATTTGTACAAGAATGACTATGTTCTAATGATTTATTTATTTATTTATTTATTATTTCTTTCTTACATAAGATTAATGCAATTTTTTTATTTTATTTTTATTTTTTATTTTTATCTAATTATTCTGAGCTAACTGATTTTTGAAATTTTTTCTTTAAAATATTAGTAAACGTATGTAGCAATCATTATTAAGCACAATACATATTGCCAATATTGTTATTTTATTATCATTTTATTAAGAAAAAATTAAAATATGATATTCTATGACATTGCTATCCATATTATTAATAAAAATTGATATATTTTTTTATTTTTCTGATATTATTTATTTTAAAATCAAATTAAATTCCTGAAACTTTCAAATAAAAATAGAAAAAAATAGATTCACATTTTTTTTTCTCTGTTTTTAATTCTCCCAGATCTATAATTGTTCAAATATCAAGATTACATAGGTTTTGTATCCAAATATATGGGCATATGGTTATTATTCCTTAGATGGAAACTTTTGAAAGTTGTATTTTTGTGGCACATATTTTAACATCTTTTATCCTTATGCTACTCCAATGAAAACTTGTTTTTAAGTAATTGGTAAAATATTTATTGGCTTTGTTTACTTTGCTATAGGTTCATTGGTTTGTATTGGTATCATATTACTATAAACAACTAAACTAGTTTATTTGAATTTGCTAGTTTTTTGCTGAATTTTTGAAGAAAAAGGAAAAATTATTGCTGTTGCATGTTATTCAGGATTAAATCACATGTATACTTGTTAGTAATAGCATTTGGAAGTAATAACCTTAAGTTTTAAATGGGCTTGTAAGCATGTATTATTAAAGAAGATAAGAATTGTATTCTGACAAGGTCATTGATCATCAAAAAAGCCTACAAGTAAAATAATCTGTATTTTAAAGAACAAAAAACTACATTTTTTTATTGTTGCACTTCTTTGCAGAGAAATCCAACTAGTGCTTGCTAATTTAGGAATTTTATATACCAATCGTATGCATTAAGTTGTTTCTGGACATATTCCATTAAAAGAGATTATTTTTAAGTGAGAATAGACACTCATTTATGTTTCAGAGGCCAATTAGGTATTCTAAAAATACTCATGAGCTAATAAAATATCTTATAGATTTCAAAAATAATTTTATATTTTACAATCTTTTTGTGATCTAATAGAACCTTGTTGAGGGCTTTGCAAGCCAATATGTTAATTTACAAGATATTTTGAAATAATCAAGATAAAATTGATATTGTTTGATAATATTATATTATTAATGTAATATTTCTATATTTTATAAGTATTTTATAAGTTTTATTAGAAGAAAAAATTTGATCTATTCAAAAGATAATTTATATTTTCTTTTAATTGAGTAGAAGTAATATTTTATGTACAACTTATTTTAAAGTAAGAAGAAAATATAAAGATGATATAAATTTTTTGATTAAAATTTCTAAAATTAGAATAATAAAACATAAATAAAATTTCTTAAGTTAGATCTTTAAAATACTGTGAATAATTTAAATGATGTTCTATCAAAGTTTGCACATTTTTATTTATATATTTAGAATATTTTGGCATTAATAATTTTAATTATCAAAATATATGATATTTTAAAACTATTTATTATATACTATTAATAGTATTATAAAAGATAAATTTAAGAATATATATATATATATATATATATATATATATACTTTATAATATTTTATTTAATATCATAAAATAATTTATAAGATAGAAAAAAATAAAGACTTAATTGCATACATTAATGATATGGAGGATCTTATAAATCTATATTTTAATTTAAATAATTTATTAAATAAATTAAAGATAATAATGACATTATTAATAAAAAATTTAACAATTTAAACAAATGTCTTAATAATAATTTAAAAATTTATTCACATCAAAGATTTTATACTTGAAAATTTGATCCAAGGAGTATCTAAATGCATATATGTATACATACATACATATGTATATTATTCCCTCTATTAATTAATATCCTCTATTGCAAGAAAAAAATAATAATTATCAAAGATTATTAATCATTAGAAGTGACACAATGAAGGCAGGACGGAAATCTAAGCTGCTTGCTTTTGTCTAGGTAACCATGTGACCTTGCCTCACCTAATTATATATAGCCATGTGACCTCTGTTAATTATCTTTTCTAATTAATAAAAGTCAACAAAAATCAATTAAATATTAGAAATTAGAAGTTATTAATTATGCACCATAGAACAAAGTTGATTCCCAAAATTTTGAGTATTATTGAAGGTTATTAGTTTTTAGGAGATTAATCATTGGAAAGAATTATATGTATATATATATATATATATATATATATAACAAAACTATAACCAATTCATAAATATATATATATTTTAATAATAATACTAAATTTTTTTAAAAATAAAAATCTAATATTAAGACTTTTTTTTTAAATATAAAAAATATAAATTATTTAAAAGTTCTTTAGGACTAAGAGATTCAAATAATAAATATAAATAATATAAAAAATAGATTTAAAAGAAATGACAATATATTAGTAACAAAAAAAAAAAGAATTTTATAAATTCTTTATTTGTGAAGAGAATCATAAGGTACTTAAAAAGCATAATGGTCCTCAAATATATAGATTAGTGGTTAATAATATTTAATTCTAAGATTATTTGATATATATATTGGAATGGTGAAATAAATAATCAAAGATTTGTTATAAAAATTATATTTATTTTGGAATATAAGTTGTATTATAGAATTTCAAGCCTTCAAGATTAAAGCACTGTAAGCTTTTGTAGACTCCCATATCTATGAAGTCGCTAAAGTGTGTGGCACTACGTACAGCATGAGCAACTGCCAAGCATTGCTGTGATGATGCAAAGTACAAGTTCGAAACAACAACATGAAAGGATACTTTTACATTACTACTGTCGACGCTCTGGTACACAAGGACAACCAAAAGTTTTTTATATTTTATAATAGAAAGAAAATATATAAGAACAATCTAATATATAATAGGTATAATATAATTATATTAGAATTTAGAAGAAATTAGATTCTTATAAATAAATAAAACTCATATTTCATATAACAATAAAATAAATATTACATATATAAAGAATCTAAAATATCACTTATGTATCAAACATATTAATACATAATATTATTTTATTTAAAAAAAAAAGATAGAGTAATTAAAATAAGTTATTACACATCAAAAGAGATAATTATTGATGTGCTTACAAAATCATTTGTAAAAAAATAATATTATACATTGATTTAGACATTAGGTTAAAAATTATTGATCACTCATAATGTGGAATTATTAAATAATCGACATTAATTATTAGCATACAATAAAAATCTTTTTTTATTATGAATATTAAGGAAAAAAAAAAAGAAAAAAGAAGAAGAATTTAAATTGAGATATTAGAATGGTACTTATTAATGTTATTTTTTCTATGCCAAAGAGCATATATACATTTTCATTATACTTCTCATGTAATATCTTAAGTTAAATTTTTTATAATATCTATAAATATTAATATATAAAATTTTCTTAGAAAGTTTAAGATATTTAATTTTATATTCATTTTTAAGTTGTATCTTTAATCTATCAAAATTTATTTATTTATTAAAATCCAAAATCAATATATTTTTAATATAAAATATAAATATAATATAATTATATAAGTAGATTTTTATTTATTTATTTAATATATATATATATATAATAGTCAAATCTATTTCAAGTATATTTTTACTTCTTCTTGAGTATATCAAATTGCTTAGATCATTGCTTAGATTTTAACTTTGATTTATATAATAACTTTTTTAATATGCATATACAATTTTATTTCTCAAATCTCTCAAAATACACATAGATCTATTTTTCTAACTTTATATGCATAAAAGTGTCATGGACATAAGATTTACTCTAGTAATTACCTAATTAATATAAACCAATAGAAGTAGGTAAAATAAGTTGATTCAATAATATCTGATAGAGAAGCTTCTTAGAAGCTTCATAGATGCGGAATCACCTTTATACATGTCTATAGATGATTGGTAGATTAGAAACTTGCTCAACAAGCTAGCCACATGGCGCACATGTTGGTAGCTTGTGGAACAAGCTAGCCATGTGTCACACATGTTGATAGCTTGCGGAACAAGCTAAGTACGTGGCGCACATGTGGGAAACTTGTCGTGCAAGTTTGACATGCGTTTTGCAAATTAAACATATGTAGGAGGTCCTATAGAATACCACCACATAGCTTTTAATTAGATAGTATTTATAGAGGCAAGAATGAAGCCTTTTTTACTCTTGTCAATTCTTTTCTTGTTTCTAGTTTAGATTCAAGAATCTATAGTTTTCTTGTCTTATGGCAATAGCCGTTCTAGTTTCTTTTAATATACATACTTCATTACTTCTATTTTATTATATTTTTTAATAGAAGTTTCATATGTTTATTTGTATTCATCGAATTCATGTCCTTGAGAGATTGACAAGAGTATACATACAGTATCAAAGCTTTTTCTTTTCTTGATTAAGAGTGGATTATCCCTTTCTTTTGATAAGACATAAGCATATTAGAAATTAAAGAACATCCACTTCTAAACTAATATTGTTTCTAGAATTTTTTCTTTTGAGTGTGTTATTCTGTATTTCTTGAAGTGAGAGTAGACACCTTCCTTCCTATTGTATTATCATGGCAAAGCTTGGAGAAATGAAGAGTGCAATGGCACAAATATAAGAACAAATGAGAGACCTAATGCTTGCAATGCATCAACTCAGTTTACCACCAGAAGGAGCAACAAGATTAGTAGGAAGTGAAGATATAGAAATGGTTGGAGCTGTGTCAATATCTACACCAAATCATACTACCTCACCTATGATGGAGCACTGTTTAATTATTGGTGAACCAAAAATTAGTTTGCCTAAGAAGTTTGATGGCACAAGATCTAAGTTTCGAGGATTCGTCAATCATGTACAATTGGTGATTAAACTTCAATCTCAGAGTCATCCTACCCAAGGATCTCAAGTTAGGTTTATTGGAACGTTATTTTTAGATTCAATTTTATCGTGGTTTTCATCTTTTCTTAAATGACGTGATCCAATATTGGATAATTTGGAGGCATTTTTAGTGGAATTTTGATCTATGTATAGAGAACATGATGCAATCCGTATTGCAACCAATAAGATTTACATCCTACGATAGGATAATCGATCAGTGTCGTTATACGCTGTCGTGTTGCAGCACGTTTATATAGTGAAAGGTATAGATAAGAGCAATTTATATTTAATACTTGATTATCTTAGTTCAATAGGAACTTAAGATACTTAAGAAAAGAATTATGGAAGCCTCTTAGATTATTTTCTTGTTTTAATAGCTAACACATAAAAGTTAGTTGTTAAAGTTTTCTTCTAGGCTATACAAACTCTTTTACTAATTTTGAAAAGCCATAAGTTTATTTAGAATAGGATAGAATAGAAAAATATTTATTATGGTTGATATTAGGATAAATTTGAGAATAAGATTTAACTTAAAAATCCTTAAATTTAGTTGAATTGATACCCAAGGAAAGACCGGATATGAGACAGGGTCGAAATCAGACCTCTAGGGACAAAAATGACCGCCAAAGGCAAGGAAGGGGGACATTTGAAGATCGGTGATTAGGGTTGAATAGCTAGCTTAAAAGGAGTTTCAGGGGCATTTAGCTTGCAACCATAGGATTTTGGAAGACTTAGCAATCGCTATTCAAAGTCAAGGTTTGTATTGGTGATTTGGGTTTTTATATAAGACAATGATGGCTTGCATTGTTGAGTGATTCGTAAAATTTGTGAAGCATCTACAGTTCAAAATTTGATATTGTTTGGATTGTTGCGTGTGCTAAGTGTACACAAAGTTTTGTATTAATCTAGTGATGCAATTAGGAGATATTTGAGTTTTGATACAAAGGGTTGTTGGAAGTTGGTAGTTTAGGGTTGGATAGGATTTCTGTGATAACTAAAGATCCACTAATTGGATCAACGTAATTTTTGGTATACTGATAGAATACTTGTAGGTTGAGCTACACACTAAGTTTGAGCTGAAGTTAATGGTGAAAGAAGGAGAAATCACCACTGGGATTTCTACATCAATCTTCAAGTTGGCAGCCAAGCGTCATTAGTGTGCTTTTGGGCGTTTTCTTGCAATTTGTAAGTTGGATTGGACTAAGTTTTTTTGAACATATAAAAGGCTTATACCAGCATGTGTGTGCAAAATTTCACACTAAATGGACGGTTCGATTAAAAATTATAGCTTGTTGAAGCTCAGTAATTAGGATTAGGATTTATAAATAAAAATAAAAATTGCTTAATTATAAAGGAAATAAGGTAATTGGGGTATATGTAAGATTGATTTTACTAAGAGGAGTGTTTTTAAACACTTTTGAATTGAAGCTCGAATTATATTCCTTATATATGGGTGAAACCTATTAGGATTTCTTGATTATTTGCAAACAATACTTTACCTTCTACAGCCAAGTGCCCGGTGCATTCCCAACCGAGACAACACATAATACGACATAAGTGGTGAACCCAACTTGAAAGTTTGGGGTGGAAGGTATTGGCTTTTTTTGTGGTTATTTAGAATTAATGGCACAAGAAAACAGAAAGGTGGATTTTGGAGCTATTGATGGAGCTTTGGGTGGAGCTTCAAGTGGATCTTCTAGTGGAGCTTCTTCTGGTGGACAAGGTATGTATTTAGACCCAAACATTGCAAATATGTTTCAAGCATTTACATTAATTATGCAACGGCAACAAGAAAAGGATCGAAAGGAGGCTTTGGCAATCAAAGCATTACAAGCAGTGGTTAATAAAGTTGACCAGTTTGATGGGAAGGACATATCTAAGTATTTGAGGTATTATATGCGGGAAATGGAATTGAATCAAGTCTTTGAAAGGGACATGATTTTATTATTTGGACTTGCTACAATACCAGAGATAAGAGAACATGTGAAATCAGTTACAGAGCAATTTGGAAGCTCTTGGGAAGAATTCTCTCATGCGTTGAGAAATGAGTATTTCTTTGAAGACTCTGATCGAGTCACTAAGAAATCATTTTTGGAATGGATTGAGCATCCTAACAAGAAATTGCAAGCTATTGAATTATTAAGGGAGTTTGAAAGACAATATTCTCAATTATCGAAAATAGAAAAGGTAACTTTGGAACCAAACAAGGTTGAGTTATTTCTTCAAGCAGCAGATGGAGAATTACAAGAAAGGTTGGAGATTTCTCTTGAAGATATAGAAGAAGATGAAGGATTAATAACAAATTGGAAGAAGGTCGAGGATGCAATAGGATTGTTGGCAAAAAAGGAAAGGAGGAAGGACAGGGGAGGTATCCAAGGAATGGTGCAGGTACCTAAAATTCAAGTGCCCACTTCACGATTGACGGCACCTATTGTTCAACCTTCAACAACTACGTCAAAGAAAGAAGATATGGGGATTGAAGAACTTATACGTGGAATGCAAGATCTTCAAATTAAATTTGGAAGGCTTGAAGAGAAGACTTCTATAATGAATTCATAATCTGCTTTTAAGCAAGGATATGTACAAAGATGCATCTGGTGTGATGATGATTTCCATTCTCGAAAGGATTGTGGTGAGTTTAATGAAATGGTCCAACAAGGCATTGTTTTTTGGAAAGATGGAAAGGTGGCGTTAAAGGATATTGGTGATATTCTCCAAACCAACTTTGATAAGGAAAGTATGAAAGCATTGGTTAAGGATTATTTGGCAGCGAATGGAATCGCAGTAATGGAAATTGCAAGTTATGGTGCTAGAGTGGATGATAATGCCAAGCAAGAATTTTCTGGAAATATTGAACCAAGTGGAGTTTGGTCTTCTGCCATTTCTACAATGCATAAGAAGAAGATGCCACGAGAAGCTTTATTAAGAACTGCTGCAATAATTCATGGAACTACGGGTTGGGAGGATCCTATAGAGGCTTTATCAGTACATGCCTATATTGCTAAAAATCAATATGAAGCCTTGATAGAAGAAAAGAGAAGATAAGATTCTAACGATACAAGAGAAGGGAATTCTTCAAAAAGATAGACTCGGGGAGATAAGGCTTGTGAGATGGCATCACAAGAATTACCAACAAAGGATGCTTCAATATCTTCAAAAGAAAAATCAAAGGACTTAGGAAAAAAAGGTAAGTCAACGGCTTACAAACTTCTCTCTGATATTGAAGCAGCAACAGATTTAAAGGGGGTGCTTGAAGAATGTGTCCTTAATGCTAAAGTTGAATTCACATTGAAGAAAATATTCGGTATTGCAAAGAAAGAATTCCATGATGTCATTATTGACAGTATTAAGTGAAAGAGGCAATTAATGGGTGAATCTAAATCAAATCATGCTATTGATGCGCACATATGTGAAGATGAAGAAGATGAAATTGGCAACTGTTATAAACAATCAACAAATGGAGGAAGGAGTTATAATCAAAAAACACGTTTTAATGATCCAAGTGATAAGGAGAAAGAAATTTCGAGTCATTATACTCGATGTCAAGGACAATAACTGGATGAAGTCAAATAAACAAGTGAGACCTCTCTCAAAGAAATAAATATATAGAAGTATATATATTAAAAAGAAACTGGAATGGCTAATGCCAAAAGACAAGAAAACTAGAGACCCTTAAACTAGACTGGAAACAAGAAAGGAGTTGACAAGAGTGAAGAAGGCTTCACTCTTGTCTCTATTTATACTATCTATCTAAGAGCTAAGTGGCGACGTTCTATAGGACCTCCAACACATGTCCAATTTACAAGACACGTGTCCAAGTTGCAAGACACGTGTTGAACTTGTAGGGTAAGTTTCCTAGATGTTCGCCACATATTTAGCTTGGTCTTCAAGCCACCAACATGTGCGACATGTGGCTAACTTATTGACCAAGTTTCTAATCCAAAAGTCTATTATGGACACTTATAAAGTCAAAGCAGTATCTATGAAGTTTCTAGGAAGTTTTTCTAAAGATATTATGGAATTAATCTGCTTTTACTTTCTTTTATCTAGTTCTATCTGATCATATAGGTAACTATATATATGTCCGTGACATTACTCCCCCTTTAAAGGACAAGTTCCACGAGA